>PITA01021152.1:0-33319 GCA_004023965.1 Spilogale gracilis | reverse complement strand
TCCCTCTATCCCTATACTTTGGAGAGTTTTGATCAGGAACGGGTGTTGTATTTTGTCAAATGCCTTTTCTGCATCAATTGAGAGTACCATGTGGTTTTTCTCTCTTCTCTTATTGATTTGTTCTATCACGTTGATTGTTTTGCGAGTGTTAAACCACCCCTGCATCTCTGGGATAAAGCCCACCTGGTCATGGTGGATACAAATTCTAATTTTCATTAGGATTTTTTTCTTGACTCATGAGTTATTTATAAATGAGTGCCTTAGTTTTCCTAAGATATGGTGATATTTAGTAATGTTTTGTTATTGATTTCCATGTTGTTTTTATTGTGGTCAGAGGAGATGCTATGTATGATTTCATTTTTTTTTAAATATGTTGAGACTTATTTTATGGATCAACATATGGACAATGTTTATAAATGTTTCAGGAATATATTCTACAGTTGTTGTTGAGTATAGTTTTCTAAAGATGTCTGTTAAAGTTTGCTAATCATGTTCAAAACATCTAGATTCTTACTAATATTTTTAGCTGCTTATTCTATCAGTTATTAAGAGAAGTGATTGTGTATTTGACTATTTTGTCTTCTGATCTGCCAGTGTTTGCCTTCTATATTTTAAGGTTATATTATTATGTGTATAGCAATTCAAAATTGTTATATCTTCCTGATAAATTGAAACTTTTATCATTATGAAGTGACATTCTTTACCACTAATAATGCTTTATGCCTTAAATTTATTTTGCCTAATATTAATATACTCACCCATTTCCTGTTGATTAGTATTTACATATCCAATATAATTCTATCCTTTTATTTTTTTAAAAGATTTTATTTATTTGACCCAGAGAGAGAGAGAGATCACAGGTAGGCAGAGAGGCAGGCAGAGAGAGAGGGGAAAGCAGACTCCCCGCTGAGCAGAGAGCCCGATGTGGGGCTCGATCCCAGGACTCCGAGATCATGACCTGAGCTGAAAGCAGAGGCTTAATCCTCTGAGCCACCCAGGCGCCCCTATCCTTTTATTTTTAATGCTTTATACCCTTATGTCCTAGATGTCCCATAACATCAAATAGATAAAATTTATCCATTCTGGCAATATTGGCATTTTTATTGGTTCATATAGCCCATGTATATGTAATGTAGTTTCTAACACATTGGATTTCATCCCATGTGTTCTTTTGGTTTTTGTGGGGTTTTTTTTTAAGATTTTATTTATTTATTTGACACAGAGAGAGATCACAGACAGGCAGAGAGGCAGGCAGAGAGACAGGAGGAAGCAGACTCCCTGCCGAGCAGAGAGCCCGATGTGGGTCTCCATCCCAGGACCCTGAGACCATGACCTGAGCCAAAGGCAGAGGCTTTAACCCACTTGGCCACCCAGGTGCCCTCTTTTGGGTTTTTGTATGTTTCATCTGTTCTAGGTTTCTCTTTCTTTCATTTCTTATATTTTTCTTGATAAGTTTATTTTATCATTTTATCTTTTTTCCCTCCACTGGTTTGTTTCTATTTTGTTAATGGTTATCTTAAAAATTATGGCATGGATACTAAATGACCAAAGTCCAAAATTAAGCAATATATTTTCCTTCTTCCCAGATAAAACATAACATTTTAATATAAACTTTTAATAAATTCATTATATTATTATATTATGTTACTGTTATTTAACCCCACAAGATACTACTGATAGTTTCAAATTATTTTTCTATATAATTACTGTTCATTTATTTTTAAGTAATCTCTACAGCCCACTTGGGCTTGAACTCAAGAGTTCATGGACTCTTGAGATCAAGAGTCACATGGTCCATTGACTAAGCCAGCCAGGTGCCCCACGATTACTGGTCACTTGGGTTTAACCATATATTTACCAGGTTTTTTGTAATTATTCTTCATTACTTAATGTACTTCTTTTTTTTAAGATTTTATTTATTTATTTGATAGAGAGATTACAAGTAGGCAGAGAGACAGGCAGAGAGAGAGGAGGAAGCAGGCTCCCCGCCGAGCAGAGAGCCCCATGCAGGCCTCCATCCCAGGACCCTGAGACCATGACCTGAGCGGAAAGCAAAGGCTTTAACCTATTGAGCCACCCAGGCGCCCTCTTCATGTACCCTTCTTCATGTACCAGACCTTTCATCTGGGGTCTCTTTCCTTTTGCAAGGATTTCCTTTAGTGAGAACCTACTGCTGGAAAACTCTCCCAATTTTTGCTTCTCTAAAAATAAATTTACCTTCATTCTTTTTTTTAAAGATTTTATTTATTTGATAGAGAGAGAGCACAAACAGAGGGAGCAGCAAGCAGAGGGAAAGGGAGAAGCAGGGTCCCCACGGAGCAGGGAATCCTATGCAGGGCTCAATCCCAGGACCCGAGGATCATGACCCAAGAAGAAGGCAGATGCTTAACTGACAGAGCCACTCAGATGCCCCTATTTACCTTCATTCTGAAAAGATAGTTATGGAAAAAATAAAATAAAAAATATATAAAAATATAAAAAATAGTTTTATAAAATTTTCAGTTGGCAATTATTTCAACACATATTAGATATAATTTCATCATCAAACAAATTCCATTAAAGTCAGTTTTAGTTAAACTATAACTCCTTTGAAGATAAGCGATCTTTTCCTCTGGCTGTTTTTAACATTTTATCTTTGCTGTTGTTCTGCAGTTTTTCTATGATTTTTCTAGATATGGATTTCTTTTTATGGATTCTGCTGTCATTCATTCAGCTTCTTGAACCTGTGCCTTGGTATCTTTGATTAGCTCTGCAAATTTCTTTTTTTTTTTTTTTAAGATTTTATTTATTTATTTGACAGAGAGAGACACAGCAAGAGAGGGAACACAAGAGGGGGAGTGAGAGAGGGAGAAGCAGGCTTCCCACCAAAGCAAGGAGCCTGATACAGGGCTTGATCATGCGACCTGGGAATCATGACCTGAGCCGAAGGCAGATGCTTAACAACTGAGCCACCTAGGTAGCCCTAGCTCTGCAAAATTCCTAATCATTATCTCTTCAAATATTGTTTTCACCTTGGGGTGTCTGGGTGGCTCAGTTGGTTGGGCAACTGCCTTTGGCTCAGGTCATGATTCTGGAGTCCCAGGATCAAGTCCCGCATCTGGCTCCCCGCTGAGTGGGGAGTCTGCTTCTCCCTCTGACCTCTCCTCACTCACCTCTCTCTCATTCTCTCGCTCTTTCTCAAATAAACAAATAAAATATTTAAAAATATATATTGTCAGGCACCTGGGTGGCTCAGTGGGTTAAAGCCTCTGCCTTCACCTCAGGTCATGGTCTCAGGGTCCTGGGATCAAGGCCTGCATGGGGCTCTCTGCTCGGCGGGGAGCCTGCTTCCTCCTCTCTCTCTGCCTGTCTCTCTGCCTACTTGTGATCTCAATCTCTCTGTCAAATAAATAAATAAAAATCTTTAAAATATATATTATCTTCACTTTAATCTCATTTTCCTCTTCTTTTGGAACTCTGATTAAACATATTTAATACCTATTGTGCTATCTTCCATGTCTCTTGGCCTCACTCCTTATTTTCCATCCTTTTGTCTCTCTATATTTTGGATTTTTTTTTCCAATTTCAGTTTCACTCTCTCCTCAGTTACATCCAATATATTCTTTTACCTATCTATTATGTTTTTAATGTAGGATCAAATTTCTCATTTCTACGTTATATTTGGTTCTTTTACAAACATGATAGATGACTTTTTAATAGTTTCTTCTTGCCACTGGTATTATCAAGCTCATTTTAAAATTTCTTTAAATGTAATGAGCACATATTTATAATCTAGTCTAATAATTCCAATAATACTATCTTTATAAGCATCCTGCTGTTTGTTGTTTCTGCTTATTCTTGCCATTTCCTTATATGCTTTGATATTTTTTACTGGGAACCACTCCTTGTCCTTAAAAAAATCCAGGTTGAGTTCTCTGAAAACACAAGTCTCTGGCCATACTATTTCAAATGTTTGTTCTTTCTTTTCTTTCCTTCTTTCTTTCTTTCTTCTTTCTTTCTTTCCTTTTCTTTTCCTTTCTTTCACCTTCCTTCCTCCCTCCCTCCCTCCCTTCCTTCCTTCCTTCCTTCCTTCCACCTCTTCCTCACTCAGTACCAAGAGTCTTCTCTAAATCCCCTGCGGGTGAGGCAGGAGTATGATTCACTTTCACCTCAATGACGTAGCCCTTTGAGATTCCAGTTTAATATGGGAAAGATTGCCTTTAATTACATTTCCCACCTGGGTGGGTCCTTGGCCTTGACTTCTGTATTCATCAATCCACAAGGCTGGCCAAACTAAAGCCCCAGCTTGTCTGAATTTGCAAATCTCAGCTCCTCCATGTGGGGCAAAATTGCATTAGTGTTCTGATACTTCACTTACCTCTCTGGGTCTCCTTTTTACTTATATTTTGGCTTGAGCTTCTGGTCAGCAATTTGATGTTTTTTATGTTTTTTTTTTAATATTTTATTTATTTGACAGAGAGAAACACAGCCAGAGAGGGAACACAAGCAGGGGGCGGTGAGAGAGGGAGAAGCAGGCTTCCTGCTGAGCCCGATGTGGGACTCGATCCAGGGTCTCCAGGATCATGACCTGAGCCGAAGGCAGTTGTTTAACCAACTGAGCCACCCAGGCGTCCCGTTTTTTATGGTTTTAAGTGATCTTATCCAGGGACACCTGGCTGGCTCAGGCAGAAGAGATGATGACTCTTGATTTTGGGGTCATGAGTTAGAACCCCAAGGTGGGTGTAAAGATTACTTAAAAAATAAAACTCAAAAAACATAAATTATCCAGCATTTTAAGTTGCTTTCCATGGGAGAGCTACAGCAAATAATCTAGCTGACTGGATTTAAACCCTGTTCTCCAGAAACAAGTTTGGTATCACCATTCTTAAATGTTCTTCACCTATCTCATATCTAGAAGTTTTTACTACCTCATATACTTGCAGCCTCTATCTTGCTTGTGCTTCTCTCCCTCCATTCTCTCTCCTTTCCCTGTTCTTCTCTTCCACCTTAGGAGCAAAATCAATAAATTCCTTGATTTGTCTCCTACAAATTTGTTTTCCCCTTTATCCAAGGCATCCAACTCTATAGGATCATATCTACCTCTAGCTGGCTTAACTAGCATTTCTCCAAAAGGGTAAGCACAGTGTGGTTAGAGGTCTCTAACACAGCCTGGAGAGATATAGAAACTACCAGAAGTGGTATTGCTTGAGCTGAGAGTTCTGAAGAATGGGTAAAAATTAGTGGAATCTGGGGTGCCTGGGTGGCCGAGTCATTAAGCGTCTGCCTGCGGCTCAGGTCATGATCCAGGAGTCCTGGGATAGAGCCCTGCATCAGGCTCTCTGCTTAGTTGGAACAGGGAGCCCACTTCTCCCTTTCTCACTCCCCCTGCTTGTGTTCTCTCTCTACCTGTGTTTCTGTCAAATAAATAAATGGAATCTTTAAAAAAAAAAAAAAAAAGTCCCCATTTCAAAGCCATCTCTATCATAGTTTCAGCTGCTAAAACAGAAAATTCCTTATAGACATATGCAGTTAATTGAATTTTATATTGGAATCAAGAATGTGAGATAAGGGAAATCAGCAGATTAAATATGAACCTCAAGTTTCTGGGTCAGTTTAATCTCCCTTAGACAAGTAGTCCCTTGCTGAGTTTCTGAGAGGACAGAATAAAAATTCTTAGTGGCAACTGGTAGTTCTGAGGTTGAATCAGCCTCATGAAATTCTGGATATGTCTCCCAAACTTCCCCCAACTCAAAGTTACTTCTTAAGAAAACTGTTTACACAGCCCTAGTGAAGAAAAGTTAGATTTAAACCCTGTTCTCCAGGAACTTTCACATCAGTGAAACAGGCATATGTACTAATAATTTCAGTACAATATGATGAGTGTCATAGTAGAGATTTATTCAATGTGTTATGGGCCATACAGAAGAAGTAACCCAATTCTTTGGTACTGGGATAACTAGTGAAGAAGAGACATTTGAACTGTAGCTTAAAGGATGAGTAAGGTGGGGAAAGACAGGGATGCCTGGCTGGCTAAGTTGGAAGAGTATGCAACTCTTGATCTTGGGGTCATGAGTTTGAGCCCTACGTTAGGTATAGAGATTACTTAAATAAATAACTTGGTTTTTTTTTTCAAAAATATAAATAAATGAATAAATCAAGAAGCAAACAAGAATGGCATTGTACAGGTAGATGTTCAAATAAAAGACTAATAGTTTGGTGTGGCTGGAATGGAATTTCAGGAAGTGTGAAGGGAACAATGTCAGAGGTAAGAGGGGACCATCCTGTTATCTTTCATTACACACTTCCATAAGTACCCTGCATTTTTAAAAATAACATTCTTCCTACTTTGTACTTCTTGCTCAATGTCTGTTCTTCCCAATATTCTTCCTTAGTACTAGGACGTCAATAAATACAATCTAAAATTAATAACTCAAGAACAAATATAAGAATATCATTTTAGTTGTAATAATAACAAAACTAAAACTAAATAATAACCAAAACTAAAGTTTAGTGACTATCTAAAGAAAATGGGACTATGTTATAGATAAGTAAAGGGATTTGAGAGGAAATTTTTAATTTTTTATATTCTTTTTTGTCCAAGCATGTTTTCATGTGAATGCAGTGTTTTTAAATTAAAATTTTATCGAGTAGGGGCGCCTGGGTGGCTCAGTTGGTTAAGCGACTGCCTTCGGCTCAGGTCATGATCCCGGAGACCCGGGATCGAGTCCCACATCGGGCTCCCTGCTCGGCAGGAAGCCTGCTTCTCCCTCTCTCACTCCCCCTGCTTGTGTTCCCTCTCTCGCTGTGTTTCTCTGTGTCAAATAAATAAAATCTTTAAAAATAAATAAATAAATAAATAAAATAAAATAAAATTTTATCGAGTAAAAAAAAATTTTACAGTAACATGAAGTTAAAAACAAACTTAGAGTGCCCAGATCTTAAATGTATGGCTTATTAAATTTGTATACATTAATTATTAAATTTGTAAACATCCACATAACCACTATCCCGATCAAGTTATAAGATATTTCCAATGCCCCAGAAGTTTCCCTCATGCCCCTTCCAAGCCGATACTTCCCTCACTATTCTGACTTTTACCACTATCACTTAGTTTTGCTTGGTTTTCACGATGGAATTATACACTATGTACTTTTTTAGAATTTTTTTTTCCCTCAGGCCTCTTCTCAGTTAAGACTATTCCACTAAGATAACCATTATTTTGAGTTCCATTAACCATTGGTTAGTTTTCCGGGCTCTTGAGCCTCATCTAATGGACTCATACAGTATCCTGGTGGCCATGGAGGATTTTCTTTAGGAGAACCTGCTGCAGAAAGCACAGTTGCCTAAGAAGCCTACCTGCTGCCCGACAGATGTCCCTCCTGAGACCAAGCTTCCCTGGGCTGCTTCCAGCCAAAGGCTGAGCCTAGGGGTGGATATTAGAGCCTGGCCAATCCTGCCTGATAGGGACTCAGGTCTGAGCAAGGAGACTCTCAGAAGTGCCTGCAGCCTGAGACTCTTCTTACTCCATCCTTCCCTCCTTGTCTCCTTTCATAGGTTTTAGACCTTTATCCAAGGCTTGCCATTCCTCCTCCCTCTCCTTTTATTCTTCACAATTTCTTCTGTTATTAAGACTCTTGCACATCCAATTCTATTTTGGCAACTGCTTCTCAGAGAACTCAAACATAAATATGTTCTTTTGTGTCCAGAGTTACTTGCTCAGCACTGTGTCTGCGAAAGTCATCTATATTGTTACGTGTAGCAGTAAATTTGTTCTTTTCTTGCATAAATATGCTACAATATATATATCCATCCTAAAGTCATCGGACATTTGAGTAGTGTTCAGCTTGGGGTTTATGCTCATGTTTTTGTACATGCATGTCTTTTGGTGGAGACATATACTCCTTTCTCTTGGGTATATGCCCAGGAAGTGGAGGGGCTGGCTCACAGGCATGTCTTTAGCTTTAGTAGATACCGTCAGTCTTCTAAAGCGGCTCACTCCCAACAGCATTTATGAGAATTCTTGTTGCATATAATATTTTTACCAATCTAAAAGAAAAAACAACTCGAGTACCAAAGATAGAAATCAAATTTGTTATATCATCCTAGCTTCATGTTTAAATTACCACTTTAGACACTGCTGCACAGGAAGACTGTTAACGTAGCCCGAAAACGTTAATAGTGGTTATATTAGAAGAGGAAGGGGACATCACCTTTGACTTTGAACAATATTTTAAATACTTACAACAAGCATATACTTCTTTTAATTACCTTGTCTTAAAAAATACTCAAGAGAAAAGATTCATGATGAGGGAACAGCAGTCTCCTCCCACACTCCCGCTCCCCTCAGGCCCACACCTCCCAGCTTGAATGCCTGTAATTACCCTCTCATTTCCAAAGATGTGTCAGAATCTCTTATCTGCTGCCTCATTCTCTTTATCATTGTGGGTTTACATCTTTTCTATTACTTTATTGAGCGAGGTTTCAAGAGGGAGAAAAAAATTAATATGACCAGTCTGACACTTTTAGTCAGAAATCAATCCAGGCTGACTTTTGAACATTATCATGTAGGGAAAGTGATGTATTGAAGAACAGTCAGCTGTTTGTTATAAAGACACCATTCTGGTGACTGGAGGTGGGGGGACGGGGATGGCCTGAGAGGGGAGCTCCCAGAGGCTTGTGAGGAGAATGGTTTAAGGGCTAACACACAGTTAGGAAGGCATGGAGGTTGGCTTCTCACCCAGCTGCAGCAGGAGGGAGAGAGCAACACAGAGGGCACAGAGAGGTTGTACGTCAGGGTCTGGGACCCACATCATGCGGCTGCTCACTTCAGTTCTGCTCCAGGACAGACTCCACCTGGAAAGAAACACACCAGAGTGTAAAGCTAGGAACAAGAAGACATATTACAAATGGCAAGTACTTGGCCACACTTCTTAATACTGGGTCATGGCAGATGTAGTAATCCATTATGGCTCTTCTTCCTACAGATCCTAGCGTGACAGGCACTGCTAATCAGTGTTGGCACTGCCATCCTGGGACAAGTTTTCTGTGGCCCCCTCCCCCTCCACCCATAGGCTAGAAACAGGGTCTAAAAAGCCCACCACAAGTCGTCTTGGAAACCAAGTGTTCCAGGGAATTGCCACAGACCAGCTGCATGGATGCAAATTGTCAGAGAACTATGAAGTAGGATGGACTGTACCCTGGGACTTCTGAGTCCCTTGAGAGAACAGGCATTCACTTCTACTATGACCCTGGCCCTCAGCCGGCCCAGGCTATCTTACCTGGTGCTTCAACAAGGGCAGGGTCTCCCTCTCTAGGGCCTCAGCCACAAGATGCTGCTCCTCAGACAGCTCTGGAGGAAAAAAAAAAGAAGAAGAAGAAGGTAAAGAGGGTGACTGGCAGAGAGAAGCACACAGTGGGACAGGTCTGCAGTGTCTCATCAGACCTGGGACAGCATCAGAAGGAGGTTCCAGAGGGGTTCTGGGAGTGATAGATCAGCGTTATTCCAAATGGGCTCTTGCTGTGGCTCCTGCTTCCCTCTTAGCCTGCAGGAGGTTAGACTGTGCCAGGAGGTGGAGGAGGCATCCCCTAATCCCTGGCCTGGGGGAAATGGCGAGGTTCTAAAACATAAGCGTCTATCCTGCACAAAATGTAAAAGGTGCAATGTATGCCCCCTTCCTCCTAGGATCTGAGTCCTCACAGACCCGTCTATTGAGCAATTCCTCCACATCAGTGTACGGCCACATCCCTCCTCCCTGATCAAAGCACCCAGGATATCCAGAATGGACTCTTGATATGCCTTTACCAAGAACCCAGCAGCATTAAAAGGCTACTCATGAGAGGACCTGCTACACCCTCCATCTGTAGGTCACCAGAGATCAGGATCCCAAACACCGAGGGCCAGGAAATAGAGGAGATGAGCACCAGTCCCATTCCAGCAGAGAGTGGCAACTGCCCTCCAAGGCAGCTTAGCACATCCTTCTTTTCCTTCTCAGTCAGATCCTAGAGGCCTCTCACCATGTCCTGCTCCTTTTCCTTCATGTTTCTGAAATCCTCTAAACTCAAGGGCTTCCCTGTAGAGACAGCAATTAAGAGCTCTGCTTATCCTTGGAGCACCTGGGTGGCTCAGTCGATTAAGCATCACCTTTGGCTCAGATCATGATCTTGAGGTCCTGGGTTTGAGCCCCACATCAGGCTCCCTGCTCAGTACAAAGTCTGCTTCTCCCTTTCCCTCTGCTTCTCCCCCTGTTTGTGCTTTCTCTCCGTCTCTCTCAAATAAATAAGAATCTTGAAAGAAAGAAAGAAAGAAAAAAAGAAAGAAAGAAAGAACTTGACCTACCCAGCCAACAAGCTCCATTATCACCAATGCCCCTGTAGACCCCATTCTTCAAGAAATCACTTTCTTTCCTTCTTCTAATATTTTTCCGTTAAAGTAAAAGCATCCTTCTTCCCAGACACGCACCATCATTGCCTCCTGCTAATCCCACCTCCATCTTCACAGCTCACCCCCAGTCTAGTACCAACCCCAAATTCTTCTCCATCTCCAAGAAATCAAAACTTATTTAGTCCTTGCCATTCAAAGTACATGCTGTAGCTTCTGGATGTTTCTTGAATTTTCTACCACATCTAGACCTCCCTCAACCCCTTCCCAAGGCCTCTGAGGCAGTACAGCTCTTCTAGGATCCAGGGGAAGACTCTGAAATTCCAGAGGAAGCCACATTCAGAATCACAGGTTGTCTAGTCTAACCCACTTGCGTGAAAGTCAGGATAACCAAGGCTCAGGAGGCTACGGAGTATGAGTAGCAGAGCCACAACTAGACCCTGAATCCCTCTGACTCCCAGTTCCAGTAATCTTTTCACAGCCAGAGCTATGTGAGAACTGGATATTAATTCAATTGTGCTTCCCAGGCCTCTCAGGCTTCAGTAAGGGCTAGGACCCCAGAACCCAGCATACTGACCTACGCAACGCAAGTCAAAGTTGTCAGAGCCTGGAAACCCTAGGCCAACATTCAAGCCAACCTGCATCTCCCAAGAGGCTGGGTTCTTTTCCTGCCCATACCATGGTTCCCACCCCTGGGAGTACCCTATTCCATTCTCAACCCTAAGAACTATATAATTCTGGGCCATTTGTTATTCTCTTTTAAGAAACAGTATCCTTGCCCATTCTGGAATGATGAACAAGGCCTAGAAGCAACTCACCTTCTGGAAAGGATTTTGTGTTGTCCAAGAAACAAATACCTAAACTAGTGTCAGAGAGAGAGAGAGAGAACACCAGTTCTCAGAAACACAAGTTCTCTCTCAGTTCCTCTTTCAGTCTCTACCCAATCCTCACACCCTACCCCTCCCCAAAACAAAAAATGAAAACAAACAAACTCAGAAAGAGATAGGCGTTAACACCTCTGGCTAGGGAAGGATCAGGGTCATGGTGGGGCAAATCCTGGGTGTCTGAGTGAGGAGCCTCGGTCCTCCTACCCAGCTCTGAACCCTCCCCCTTCCCTGGAACTTCCCCCCACCTTCAAGCTCACCAGGGCCCCTCCAGGCTGACACGGGGCCTAGCTGAATGTATTCTCACCTACCCTGCCCTCACCAGGCCTGGCTTGCTCGTTCTTCCCATGTTGAGGAAGATGAGCTGCTTTGTTAGATAGCTTATATTGATTAATCCTTAGGTACTTTGTGTGTTTATCTTGCTAGATCTCCCAAACAATCCCACTTTTACAGATGAGAGAACTGAGACTCAAAACAGATCAGTAGGGGCGCCTGGGGTGGCTCAATGGGATGAGATCTGACTGTAGCTCAGGTCACAATCCCAGTGTCTTGGGATCACCTGCAGTCGGCCCCCAGCTCAGCGGGGAGTCTGCTCCTCCCTTTCCCTCCAACCCTCCCCCTGCTCATGTGTGTGGGGCAGGTGCAAGCACTCTCTGTCAAATAAATAAATAATCTTTAAAAAGAAAAAAAAGGTCCGGTAGGTAAGCCAGTTTCACAGCTAAAACAAGAGCAGACCTGAAATATGAACCCGCACCTGACCCCAAAACTCATGTTGCTTCCACTGCTGACCGAATAAATGGTTAAGAACCTTTTTATTCCAGGCTCCTGCCTTCCTGTCTTTCAGAAAGAGAGGCAGACAATAAGCAAAAAATCCCATGTAATTATGAACCGTGAGAAACACTGAGAGCGAATGAAAACAGGGCATCACAGGAAAGTAACAGCGGAGAGACTTGGCAATGCCACACATAGTTTCTTGGGGCGAGAAGAGAAGTCCTAAGAAGGCCAAGGAGCAGCTGAGATTGCTCAGGGAGATCTGGAAGAAGAGCTGAAGAGCCTGGGGTCTGGACTGGTAGCCCGTGACCACCGCGGGTGAGCCAAGGCCGGCCCCTCTCACCTGCCCCGCCTCCCAGGATCCTAACCTTGCATTCATCCGGCTCCACAGTGTACCTACCCTGCCATTCCCTTTCCACGGTTTCCTTCCTTGCCGTTTCCAGAGTCTCTGTCACCAGATACAGGTCTGCTGTCATTCCCTGGACTGGTTGCAACAAAATGGGTAGTCTTCCTCTCAGCCTCCTGAAGGCAGTGGAGGGGAAATTAGAGGTCAGGATCCCGGGAGTCCCACCTGCCAGTGACACTTCTCCCTCTCCATCAGCTAGTTCCTATTTGAGACTGAGCATCTCTGAGGCTGGACAAGCAAGACACACGGCACCCCATCATGGTTCACTGTACCCGTGGTGGGGGCAAGGAGGTGGGAAGTAGGAAAGGAACTCACTAGCACCTCTGGAAGATTAGTGTGCCAGCACCAGGAGAGACCTGCCACATCATGTCATGGCCCCTCACCACAATCCTATGATGAAGGCAGCATTTCTCAGGAAACTGAGACAGGTCTAGAGACAGGTTGTGAATGGTCTAGGGTCATACAGCTAATTACGTGTAGAGTTGGGATGCAAACCCCAGTCCGTATGAGTCCAAAGCATGGGCCCTTTGCATGCCACTGGGACAGTCACAGCACCCACTTCTCTGAGATGGGGCTCCAACTCCTCACACTGGTCCCTGGGACCTGGCCATGTTGTCCACAGCCTTGGGATCCAGAAGACATCTTTGATTCCATAAGGCTATAAAAATAGCCTGATGGAACTTCATCCAAATTTGCAACCAAAAGACCCTCAAGGAAGATGTACATCCTTGCCTCTGCTAAACCCCCTTTACCTAATAGCCTCCCCCCAATTCTATACGCACATCCCACAGAGCCTCATTCTAGAAATAACAGGCAGTCTAGGAAAAAACTGAGCTCCCTTAGAAAAACTCCAAAGGCCCCTCCCAAGCAACACTATGGTATGGAGAGGTAGTTCAAAGGACCAGTAAAATTTCAGTCTTTCACTTTTTTAACTGAAAAGAGAAAACAAAAGGCAGGACCACACTCGAGGACTAGCCCTGGAGCAAGGTTGAGTCTCCGCCCCAGAGCGGCTCCACACTTCCCGGACAACTTCAGCTAGGAAAGAAAACACCCACACTGACAACAAAATCCCTGCAGAGGGGCAAGGCTGGTGATGTCCCTGTAAGTCCCTCAGAAGCACCGTGCCCTCGGCCATCAGAACCTCTGTGGCACTTGGTCAGCGGCCCCCTGCTGGGGTGGGGTGCTGGAACTTTCTGGACAGGAAACGTTCTGTGCAGGTGTGCTTTGATTTCATTGCACTTCATTTCGGCTGTCGTACTGAGCACCTACTGTGCACTGGGGTGAAACAGAGAAGTTGGCAAAGCCAGTGCCAACAGGTCACGAGCTATTCCTATGCCACGGAGGGAGGGGGCGTGGCTTGCCACAAGGCAGAGTGAAGGGGCACAAAACACGGATGTTGGCAACTCAGTAGAACAAAGGAGAGTGGCCTCTAGAAACCAGCAGGTTTTGGTCTAAGAGGAATCGCCTTGGAGGGTAGCAGGATGTGAGTGAGCTGGGGGTGTCAGAAGGTTTCCTGGAGGCTGATCCAGAAGAATGAGAAGGCTTCCTGAAGGGGGAAGAGGAGGGCAGGCTTGAGTGAGGAGCAGGCTTGGGGAGGTGTTGGGAGTAGCGTGTGAGGGACTGCACCAGCCGGGACACCTCCGTCTCAAATGGTTTCCAAAGTGGGTGTTCCCCCCTCTTCCTCCTCATGCTGCCCAACTCCAGCCTCCCTGTGTTCAAGGGAATCCAGATATTGTTGGGGTATCCGGGTCTCCAGTATCTTGACTCTCTGCTTGTGGGACCTGTGGAAGGCCCCTACAATTGTTATTTCTTTGGGTAACTTCATGGTCAACATTCCCTTTGAGTCTACCATGTCCAGAACTTGGAATCAGCCTTTGGAGTTCTCTGGAAAGAGGGTAAAGGTCATGCTAAGGGCGACCCAAAAGCTCTCTCTCCAGAAAAGTCTCCCTAGAGCAGCAAGACCCCGGGCTCTCCTCCACAACCCTCTTCCCTTCTGAGGAGGCCCTCCAGCTGTGGCTCCCACAAAACACAGTGGTCACCAGGAGTCATCACGGGGTCACGCAATCCTGGGTTTGAACTCATTCTGCCACCTTCTTATCAAATGACCTTGGATGTGTCACTCTCACTCTTTGAATCTGTTTCTTCATCCATAGAAGGAGAATACTAATAATGAACTTGAGGAAATTAAATAAAACGTTGTCAAGCACTTATTAGAAAAATGTCTTGCACACATACTAAATGCTCAATAAATGTGAGCTGGTCCTATTTACCTATTTATGAGGCTGAGATGAGACAAGGAAAATTAAAGCTAAAGAATTCGAAGTTGGGAGATAAGAACCAAGCAGAGTCTAGTCTCCAGCATTTGTATGAACCCAGCAGGTATAAAGTCACCCGATTCTGGGAAGTCGCCCATCCGTGTGGACTCTGCCCAGACTGACGAGGCGCTTCCGCGAGGGCCTGAATTCCAGGCCAGCTGCTGCGCTGGGGTGAGGGGAACCTGTGTGAAGGTCCTGGCAGGCCGAGTGCCCTTTTCGCAGACCTCCCAGATGTGAACCTACAGAGGAGGAAGAGTTTCTACTGCTAGGCTGGGGAGGCGGGGGGGGGGGGGGGGGGGGGGGGGGGGGGGGGGGGGGGGGGGGGGGCGGCAAGGCTGGATCTCCATAGAAAAATGCATTTTGGAGCTGGTGGAAATGTGACACACCTGGAAATAAGGCCTCAAATCAGTCCTGTATGTGTGACACTAACATCCGGGGCTCATCTGTTTCTTGAGCAATGTACAAGTCTGCATGTACTTTGTCCAAGAGGAAAGAAAAATGAAACCTTATGCACAAAAACAGTATACTATGGAGAAGGGGAAAAAAGACTAACTTTACAGAACAGAAACTTGATAAACACCACGTCAGCCAGGTGACCAAGGCCAACAGCAGTGGTGACGCCATGTTGATGGCACATGCCCTTTGCTAGGACCCAGTGAGAATGGCACTTTACCTCTGTGATCTCCCTCTCCAAAAGCCACTGTCTCAGTCTAGCCCTGAGAAAGAAACATCAAGCAAATTCCAGCAGACGGGCATCCTACAACAGGCCTGACCAGTACTCACTGCCAAGGTCATCAAAAATAAGGAAAGCCTGAGAAATTGTCAGAGCCAAGAGAAGCCTTAGGAGATAAGATAACGAAAGGTAACGAACAAACGTGGTATCATGGATGAGATCTTGGAACAGAAAAAGGATATTATGTAAGAACCAAGATAATCAGAGTGAAGCAGGGAAACTTTAGTTAACGGGAAAACAAAACAAAACAGAAACCTATGCATACTTTAACCATACCATCAGCACCATACCGTTAAAAAGAAAATATTCTTTCATTTGTAAGGACTTTTTTTTTTTTAAGTTTGGTTTCACCCCCGCCTCTGAATTTTTTATGCAAATAGAGGCTCTTCCTTAACAGAAGTTAAGTGACTTAGTCGATTTTTTTCTGTACTGAACACTTTCCCCTTTCCCTGGAGAATATGATCACGACAAAACACCCGAATCCTAGTTTAAACTTGTTTTTTGTTTGTTTCTTTGTTTTTTACTGTTTTCAGTGAACTGGTCATTTAGCCAACTGTTTTAGTTTTTTTGTTTTGTTTCGTTTTTTTGGAGAGCCGGCTTTTAGTCAATTGCCTATGGGCAATTTGCTTCTCAGAGAATTAACTCCAAGTCTTTCAACAATGATAACCTTGAAATTTGCCTGAGGCTCCTCACCTGCTTAAGGAAACTCCAGTGTGGAAAGGCCCACCGCTTCCAAGTAATTATCGGCCCTGCTCTTGGTGACATAATGGCAGTGCCCGGCACAAGGCAGTTGCTCTCAACTGTAAAGTGGAACTCCCTAGATTCTCTTCCACCGCTTGGTGAGCTCCAGAGGGGCTGTAGCAGAGAGGTCTGAGCCGGAAGAGTCCTCACCTCAGGTGTGAGACACTGAAATAATCCCCCAGTGAGGGTTCAACAGCACTAACCTTGGGGTTTCTGGCACCCAAAAAACTGAGTTTGGTAATGGAACAGACTCTTCTATAAACCCCGCAAGCCCTTAGGGAGTTCTGGTCACCCACTCAGTCATGATCGCTGGGGAACAGAGCCTGCAGCGGAAGGATGGGGGTGAACTTTGAGCGCTCCTTCTGCACAGCCACTGTGACAAATGATTTACCTAATTGACCTCATTTGATTTTTGCAACAGTCTTCACAAGTTGATAGATGAGGAAACAGACTTGGAGGGAGAAAGCAACTTGTCCAGGGGTCACCCAGCCTGTAGAACTTGGAAACCAGATGACCTGAGCTCTAAGGCCTGTGCCCTTCCTTAACCACAAAGCAAACTGCCTCCGTTTATTTATCCATCTAAATGATAAACATATAAACACACCAGAAGACCCCAGCTAATTTAAGAGTGATTATTTATGAAAGGGAAACGTGGGAAAGGAAGACAATTTAAGAATAATTTCTAATAAAAATAAATTTCCACTGCCCTCCCCCCTGTTCCTTTCTCCCCATGCATTTTTTGTGCTTTTCTTTTGTGCATTTTTTCCAGTTAATTTAAATTCCAGTTAACATCTTTGGTGCATTTCTTAAACTGAGGGGTGCGGATATGTGCATCCGGTTTCCAGCACACACAAGTTCTCTGTTGACTGACTGCTGACGGTGGTTGGGGGCGATGGAGAGATGGCAGCGTGGCAGAGCAGAGGTGGGCAAAGTCTCCTGGCTGGCCATTTCTCACCGCCTCATACTGACCTTGGGGCCCAGAACCCAGCCTATCAAACAGCCCTTCACCCTCTCCTCTCTCCAGTATGTCCTCCAGGGCAAGCTCTGTCCAGCGGGCGATACTGATGTCCCCAGAAATCTCCCCCCTCCCCCACCAGAGAGCAGCAGTGAAACTGACAGCAGCAAGGATGCTTCCGACACAATCACAGCCCCTCCAGGATCCACCCCTTGGACCACAGCTCCTGTGATTTCCTCAAATATGCTGGACATTGTGCCTGGACCGACTGGAGAAAAAGAAGCGAATATCAGTTTGGGAGACAGGGATATGGGTTCAGGTTTTTAAATCTACCTTTGGCAGCCTGGGGTCAATGAAGATCCAGAAGGTCTAGAACGATCAGGACTTGGAATTATTTGCCTTCCCTGTTTCTAGAAGGTGAGGTGGTCACTACACACTAAAGAGGGAGATCACCATAGATCTAGATTCTCCTTTGTCCTTTACAGAACCCTTCTGGAGGAAGGATGGAGCAATGATTACCCCAAATGGAAAGGAGAGCGAGACCTATTTTCTGCATCTCCCACAGCCAAGTTGCCCCTTTGCTCAGAGGGGCCTGAGGGGTAGGAAGGCAGGCCCACCATCTTCCAGCCAGAGCCCCACCAGTGCTGATGAAGAGAGGACCCTGCCCAGGAAGCGATGAGGGGCGTGGCTGCCAGACCCCACACTGCCAACCTCAATGATTACTTCTTCCCTTGGCTCTGACTCCCGGGCCTCCATATTCTGCAAGGCAGTGGGATGGGTGCTCCTACTAACCTTTTCCCAATGAGATAGTGGGAAGTCGGCCTCAGAAGGAAATAAGAGAGAAAGGATGGAGTGTAAGAGTGGTTTGGGGGTGGGTGCCCTGCAGAGCCCCCCACCTTCAGGTCCTATCTCTTCAGTTACTGGTCAGCCTCTGAAGGGTCCCCTTACTCTGGGTAAAATAAAATGAATCCCAAAATCCCACCTAGGGTATCTCCCCCACCCACTCCTGGTCTATAGTAGGCCCCTGTTCCTCTCTAGTTCCCTGCAGGACCCTCCACAGGGCCATCGCCAGCACAACCGGATACATACTGCGTTGTTTCTACTTAGCAGAGGCCCTTTGTCCCCACCACACTGGACCCTTCAGGTGCTCTTTCCTCCAAATCCTTTTTTGTTTGTTTGTTTAAGATGTATTTATTTATTCAAGAGGGAGAAAGAGAATCTCAAGCAGACTCCCTGCTGAGTGCAGAGCCTGATACAGGGATCAGTCTCACAGCCCTGGGATCATGACTTGAGCCAAAATCAAGAGTTGCCTGCTTAATCAACTGGGCCACCCAGGTGCCCCTGCCAAATCCTTTTCTTTCGCTCCCCCTTCCATCCTTCTGCGACTCCTTCCTCCTGAGATCTGTTTCACTTTCTTCAAGCTCCTCTGCTTTCCTCCTGGGGCCAGGGCTCACCTCACAAGCTTTCTGGGCTCCACTTTCCCATCCTACCCCTGGCCACCTTCTTCTAAGTCCCTTCTGGCTGGCCCAGTCACCTACTCACCCATCATGGTGGCCAGCTCAGCTCACTCCCAGCCTGGGAATTCTTCTGGGCGCTCAGAAAGGCAGTGCCCAGGACCCACAGGCCCATCCCAGGAGCTACTCACCTCAGCTGCTCCGGGAACGGTGGCTGTGGAAATGCCCTCTGAAGGATCTCTGCACAAGTGCCGGCCACCGTGTCTCAGGAAACCCTAGCAAGGGAATAAAAAGAACCGGAAAGCTGGGTAGGGCTAGCGGCTCCACCTCTCAGACCTTCAGATAAGACTCTCTGGCTGGAAGCAGATAAAGCCAGAGGTAAGAAACTCTTCCCTTCTGCTGCACTCAGGGAGCGGGACAGAGAGATATCCATATATTCACCTGGTATGTATTCGACACTTGGTATGTATTCGAGGTACGTCTGTCTGGGCCAGAGAATGGTGCAAAGCAGATGCCTCCCCCTGCCTTCTCCGCCCACCTCCTTCTCCCGGGAGAAGCCTCGGGGCCCCCACCCCTGTCCTCAGAGATAACCAGCTGAGCGAGCCTGCCTGGGCTCGCTCAAAGCTAAGGAGAGGATTGCGGTAGTGACAAAGGCAATCGTCCTATTGTGACTGCCCCGTGCTCAGTATTTACTGGGTGCCAGGTGTCGCGCTAACCCTCACCACAGCCCGGACTCGGATTACCCTTCCACCGCAGAGGAAGGAACTGAAGCTCGAAGAAGCAAGGCCACAAGGCTGGTAAGCGGCAGAGCAGGATCTGAGCGCCAGCCCCTTACCCTGACTGCACTCCTGGGAGGGCATGGAAGCTCCCAGGGCTCCCCCACCCAACGACGGGCCCAGGTGGCCCTACTGCTCCTCCCAGTGCTGTGTGGGCCTCACCTGGTGGACTTGGGAGAAGACCCTGCACTCTTCCCAACATCCTCTCCGAGGACGCTGACGCTTGTCCAGAGCCAGAGAGGGGCCCAGACCACCCAAGGCAGCTCCTCCCTTCGATCTGGGACTTTACAGCGGTCTCAGGACTAGCACAGGGTACTGCAGAGCACATAACAAAAGGCCCGGAACCTCAAAGACCAGAGCTCCATCCCTAAAGGACCCCATCTTTTCCTGGCCCTGTGAGCCTTAAAGTCCTGGAGGCTTACCTCTTCCCTGCCCCCCCCCACCCCACTCACACTTCCAGCAGAGAGGAAGCACCCAAGCACCGATTCCCCTGAAGATGGAAAGGCCAAGAGGAAATGCAATGCTCCCATGCAAGAGAAGTGGGAACGGGGGAAGGCATCCTGAGCAAAGGACTGGGCACCCCTCGGGACTCCGGCTTCATTCACGAATCACTGAATGAGCCAGCCCTCTGCCTGCACGGGCCAGCCTCAGCCTGCCCCAGGAGACCAGAGGTGTTAAGTTCAGAGAACAACCATACCAGGCCACACAAGCAGAACTCTGCCCTCTGGCCTGCGGTTGCCTCCGCCAGTTCCCTCCCAGCCCCTCAGGCTCGCTCTGCCAGGGGAGGGAAGCGGGAAGAGGGGCAGCCTCAGAGCCTAGGCAGAGGGTCCCCTCTGTTCCCACACTGCCCTCAGCAGGAGCCTCAGCCCAAAACCTTGCCCCCTCCCCGGGGGCCCTCCAGGAAGCAGAGGCCAGACTCAGGGGAAACAGGAACATACTGTCCTTTATTTGCATTTCTCAGAATATTGTACAAAGGGAGTAAAAATCCTATTCACACATTGCTTAGAAAGATTTTGAGGTGAAAGTTCCCTATGATACATGGGGTGGAGAGCAGGGGAACCAGGAGGCAGGAAACAGGACCAATGGCCTTCCCTCCTCCCTCAGGGCCCTGGGAAGGGGCATGGGCACCCACGCCTTTTCAAAAGTAACACGGACCCGGTCAGATTGGGAAGGGTGAAAGGTAGCTCCTTTCCAGCCCATACGCAGGCTCGTGCCCCACATTTCCCGCCCCCAGGCTGAGGAGACAGCGCCTGCAGCTCACTCCGGATTCCTTCTGCCACGCTGCTTAGGCAGGAACCGTGCCGTGGCCCGCCCACCCCATTTGGGGGTGGCCCCAGAGCCCCGCAGATACCGCATGGGGAGGTTATGAGGTGAAGGCTACAGAGGGGCCCTACCATCACCACGTGCCCCAGTTCCCCCAGGCCCCTCACACCACCGCACAAGGCAGTGTCAAACTAGACCCGCGCTAACGATGATTCACAGGCCTCACCCACCCCTCCCCACCCCTCACACTAACTCAGGAGCTCTAAACCCCTCACAGCCTCTGTCCTATTACCACCACCAGGCCATGGGGAAATTAACTCTCCGAGCCTGCCCCCATCCTGACCACTTCCCAAAGACCGAGGTTAGGTCTGGCTTCTATCCCCATCCTCCTCCCTTACACCAATCTCTGCTGCTATGTGGCCCCTTCTTCCCAAGTCTCAATTCGCCATCCCCAGCCTTACCCAACCATCCTCCCTACCTCCACCAGGGCCTAAATGAGAGCGGCCACGCCCCCTCATCTCTGGGGCCAAGCCACCCACATCCAGCCTCACCATCCCTCTCCTTACCCTCCCCACTCCAATCCAGTACCCAGGGCGGGTTGTAGGGGAGCTGCCAGAAGCATGAGACTCAACTGACAGCTCTCCCCCCAGAGGGATGAGGCACCTGTCATGCGCTTGCTTTTATATATACGAGCACACACTGTCATTGTAAAGACTTAAGAATTAAAACCACCTAGAAGCTGTACCGTTCCCCCCTGCTCCCTTGCAGGGCTTAAAGTGCTTTAGCAGTCTGAGGATGAGCAAGTGAGCGGGGGGGTTTCTCTTGTCCCAACCTCACAGGTCTGCATTCAGCCAGGAGCCCAGCCCATTCCATGACTGCCCCCACGAAGTCTCTATCCAAAAGGCAAAAGGAAAAGTTCAAAAAAAAAAAAAAGCAGAAAGGGTCAGAGACCTGGGGGGCCCACCCAAACCCCACTATAAGCTACTTCAAGTCGGCTACCAGGGGAAGTGAGGGGGGAAACTAGGGCCCAGAGGCTCGACCCCCATCTCTAGCAGGATCCAGAGGCTCCTTCTGTCTTCAGCATCATGGCACAGGCTTCTACCCCTCCCTTGCCAGCCAGGCAGGAGAAGGGGCTGTGCCCTCAGTACTTATTGATTCCAAAAATCCGGACTCCATGGAGCTGGGGCAGCTTGGGAATGAGCACACTCATCAAGGACACAGTGTTGAGGATGAAATGGATCTGGTCATACTTGGTATAGAAGCTGGTGAGGAAGTACCTGGGTGGGAAGGTTGGGAAGACGTGTAAGACTCTGGAGGACCCCTTCCTCCCTCACTCCAGGTGAGGAGTGGCAGATTCCTGATAGCTAAGGAGTTATGGGAAAGACCCCTGGGAGAGAAGCAGGGTGGCAAGATCGCCCCAGTTAAAGAGGTCCCTCCTGACCCAATCCCCTTGCTTGACCCCAGGTCTGTGGGCTTACATCACTGGCAGGCAGGAAGGCCCATTTGGTGAAAGGGCCAGGGAGGCACAAGGCCTGAGCTCGGCAGAGGACCCGGCGGTACTCCAACTTCCCTTCCTCTGCTCATTCCCATGCCAAAAGCCAGATCCGGGGGCATGCTGAAGCATGGGCCCAGGGTTCCCCAGGCCTTGGCCCGCCTGCTGGCGTCCTTCTCTACTCAAGGCACTCACAGGACGATGGGTGTGATGGTTAAGAACTTCCGAGATGCTGTGAACTGGACCCCATAGTCCATCTGCTCCCAGTGAGTTAGCAACCTCGCCTTGCCCTGGTCCGGAGTCTCGAAGGGTGTCCCCTTCACCGTGTGCAGGAAGATGTACATGCCCTGGAAGGAGGGGCCTTTGTTAGAGGACACAAAAAGCCAAACGCCCTGCAGCTCAGCTCCACCACCCCAGTGAAAGAAGTGGGCTCGGGGTTATATGGAGCTGCCCTCTTTGGGGCAGAGGGCTGTGGGGTGGAGGGCAGGATGGAGCAGCTGGGAGCCTGGCAGGAGACAAAGGGGACCTACTGGGTGAGAGGGCAGGCCTGGCAGGAGGATAAGGCATGGGGAGAACTTAGCTATGGAAATGCCCCTATGGCCTAGTGCGGGCTTCCCTGGGCCAGAGAGGTGGGGTCGAGCTGATAGCCCCTGCTTGCCCGCCAAAGAGTACAAGCTAGCAAGCAGGGGCTGAGGGAGCAGAAGGGCCAAAGTGGAAGATGGCTGGACATGTGGACTTGGGGAAGAGACATTTCTGTGCCAGGCTGGGCACCCGGGTCCTGGGGACTCTCTGGAGCCCTTAGTTCAGTTCCCAGTGGCCCTCCCTCTAGGTCCACAAGCCACCCCATCCTGGAGATGTGCACAAATCTGTAGATTTTCGTCCTCTTCTCAGAGTGCACACGGCTGGAACCCAGAAGTGGGGGGGAGGCCGAGATGAGAGCTGCATCTGGGCTCCAGGGACAGATGTTGTCAGCACATCACCCCCCAACATCTGGCCCATGTCTTGGGGGGGGGTTCCACTTCCTCCTCAGCCCCCAGGGCTCGGGCAGGAAGCAGGCAGCAGGCAGCAGGCATTCCCTCACCATGTTGTGGATGAGGTTGGTGAGGGTCCAGACAACAGGGACGCTGACGAAGGGGATGCTGAGCAGCACGACATGCAGAAGCCCGATGGCCAGCACATAGGACAGCCAGATGCCGCGGCTGTTCATCACCCGCGTGTTGGGGTTCACCTCACTGTGTGCCGTGCCCACATTCATCCTGCTGCCCCTCTCCTGCCACTGCTCTGCAAACAAGCAGCACAGGTGAGACAGGTCACACCACTTTCCCTGCCCCCTCACACCGACCTTCAAGGAGGGAGGCTCTGCTCTCCCCAAGAACTCCAGGCGTTCTGCACCTTTGACTCTCAAGCAGAGGCAGGCCCAAGAAAGGCTGTGTGGACTTAACTCCATTCATTTCCCACTGCTTGGTTGGGATAAACACCACGCTGCCCAACACATCGACTGATCGGGATGGTGCCCCTCAAGGCACTGGGACTGCCTGAGTGGCTAGGTCATCAAGAGGCATCCAGCCCAAAGCAAAGAAAACCACTGCCTGTTCCCCAATCTCATCTTCCAGAGCATTCTCATGAGGGCCCTGGGGAGGGGAGAAGAGGCCTGGCCCCTCAGAATCACACAACATAATTGCTCTGGACAGTCTTGGTGAGAGCCTGATAGGGGCCATTTCCTACCTCTGAGCTCCCTGCACCATGAGAATGAACAAAAGGGGATGGGGCCGTGAGAACAGGCAGCAGTAGATGCAATTCATAGGGGTCATTGCTTCTACCTTCTCCCCTAATTCTCCAATCCTGGATCTCTCCCAACCCTGATCCAGGAGAACTGAGAGAATGGAAAGAGAGAGAGAAGTAAGGAAAGAGAAGACAACAGACTAGGGACAATCTCTGCCCAGACTTGGAGGCCTCTTTCTTGGTGACACAAATCAACCCATGCAAGATTTGGCAGCCACTCAGGCTAGCCCTTGTGATGCCACCCACTCTGCTGCCAAACCACCAGGGCCCTTTTCCCCACTAGAGGAGAAGTAAGGATGGAGAACGTGGCCAACAACTATGGCTCCAACAAATCCCTCAAACCCACATCAACATGCCCCTCCCAACAACAGAAAACCACACCTGCAGCCGGTTTCCTGGCCCCCTTCCTCTGTGCCCCGCCCAGGCTCACCTCCGCCTCTTTTCCTACCATTGCCCAGCTCCAGTGGCAAAAGCCCTGCAGCACGAGGAACCAGGAGGGCTGCTCGTGATGCCCCAGAAACAATGCAATCCAGTTGCATTCCTGGATGCACATAAGGAGGGGAATAAGCAGCCCCTTGTCTAGAGCTCGGCTGTCCCCAGATCCCTAAGGGGCCCAGGAACCAGCAGGAGACAGGAATAGACTCACCTCCCTAGGTGAGGGAGGGTCCTGCCTGATAAAGACTTTAGGTCATCACCATGGTAACAACCTTTTCTTTCCTAGGGGTGCAGAAAGGAGTCCAGGATGAGGGTATCCAGAAGGTACCCAGAAGGCTACCTCCCTTACCCTGCTCCAACAACCCCCCTCCGATTCGGCTGCTATCTATCTCTGGCTAGGATCACAGCCAAGCCTATGTGGGAGCCAGGATTCTCAAGAATCAGTTCCTGACTTCCAGAATAATGAGAACAAGTTTCCTCTTCTCAGAAAGCTCCAAGCTAAGAGACCTCAGAGGAAATGGGACCCACAACACGCCTTCCCAACATGCAAACATGTGTGAAATGGCCCAGGGTACATCCTAGAAGTAATGCTCCTGGGACCCATCAGCTCAGCCCATTAGGCTGGATAATTGGGCCTAAGAGAAACCCAAGGAACTAGAAAACCGGGACTAGCTCGGTTGTTTACCTTCCCAGGGCCTTGGAGCTTCAGTTGCCCTAACATGGCTCCTGGGACCCATACTTCGCAAAAGCCTGGGGCTGTGGGGAGCTGGCTAAGAAGTAAGGCCTCTGAAGCACTTACCACTAAGGAGAGAGGTAGAGTTCCCCAAGTCTGATCAGACACTGCCATCCCTCCCTACTTCTCCCTAACCTAAATAGACGAAGGTGTAGGAGTGCAGACATCTGCAGCCGTCCCTGGTATTCTGTCCAGCAGTACCAAGGGCTTTGCCGAATCCCAGATCACCCTACACTTCTTTCTTGCTGAGCGAGGGCATCCAGTGAAGATCAATTAGTCTAGGAGGGGCCTAGACTTAGGACCTAACAGGTACCCTTGGAAGTGTCTTCCTGAAGATCGAACACTAGGTGCCCTGACAGAAGAAATCCCAGAAGACCCCTCAAAAGAAAGAAGAAATCAAGAAACGAAGAAAACGAATGGCAGCCAGAAAGCAATCATAAGAGGTTTGTGTGACTAAGGGTACATATCACTTTCATTCGTTTAAAAAAAAAAAAAAAATTGCCCCTCACCCAGAGGAAAGAAATAGGGAGAAGAAGCTGGCAGAGGCAGGGTAAGTCTACAGCAGCTGAGGCTGAAAAGTTCTGTTGCCCCAGCTGGCAGGTGGCTGCTGTTGCAGTGCCTGATGTGGTTTCATAACCTGTCTCAAACCAAAGCCTGCAGCGGACTCTGCTCTGTTAACTACTTTCTTGCTGGTAGCTCTTTTCTCTTGGTTCCATCCCTTCCCCCTGGCTCTGCACACAAATATCCCTGCCCAGCCTGTCAGTCTGGCACCTAAGCCTGAGCCCCAGTGGGCCCCAGGACAACCACCAGGTGAGCGCTTCTCATTCTTTCCCCCAAGTAAGGGCAGCCCTTTAAGCAGCAAACCTTTTGCCTTCTAGATGAGGAGCACAAAACCTCGAAGCCCAAAGGGGAGACCCTGGCAGCACTCCATAATGCCATTCTCAGTCTGCCCACCGCCCAACCCTCAGGGCCACAGTCGCTCACGCTCACCTCTCAACTCCGGCCCTGCCTCCCAGACTGGCGAGGGCCCTGGGAATGGAAAGGCGGCGAGTACCAGGGCGAACCCCCACTAGCTGGGGAAGAGGGTGAAACGAGGAGGTGGAGTCTATGCTATTGTTGGGATTTTCGGAGCGGGACCTCAAGCCAAAGAGGGGCCTTCCGCTCCGCTTCCCAGCCTGGGACCTCGCACTCGGAGCCCGGCCCGGCCCGAAGCCCCACCCCCACCTCCACGCGTTCACCCAGCCCTGGAGGCAGCCAAACCTTTATCCCCGAAGCTCAGCCTCTCTCCGCCCCCTCCCCCAGCCCGAGCACTCCTCCCGATACCCCAGACTTGGTCTCCCTCCCCCACTTAACCCCTGTGGGCATCCCTTCGGCTAAAGAACTCCCTCGGCTGATGCACCCCGTCCCACCTCCGCTCACCCTGCCGGGGTCCCCTCTAGCCCCGGGGCGCTTCCCCAGTAGCCCCCACCTTCTCTCCCGCCCCGCCTCTAGCCCCAAAAGAAGGCTCCCGGTTCGGCCACCCCGAAGCCGCTCGCCCGGACTCACCGTACAGGGCGGGCGGTCTAGGGCCCAGGAGGGGCGCCCGGGGCCGGGGCGGGTGCTGCTCCAGCAGCTGTAACAACCCGGGGCAGCAGCCACCCCGCTGGCAGCTGCGGCCGAATCAGCGCCCCGCGCCAGCCCCGTGACGTCACCGCCCAGCGCCGGCCCGCCGGATGCCTCCTGGGAGTTGTAGTTTCTCTCTTTGCCCGCGTCCTGGCCCGCCCGGTGCCTCCTGGGAATTGTAGTTTTCTGCCGCTGCTGCCGTCTTGGCCTCGCAGGGGCCGCAGGGCCAGATGTTTCAGTAGCACGTGAAACTAATACCCGATGGTATTGCTTTGGCGGGTAGCAATTCCTACTTTTGCGTCTGCACGCTTCAAGCGCGGTTTACCCTTGCCTAATATTGAGATGAGGAAATTCAGTTTCAAGTGACTTGCCATAGGTTCTTGCTAGGTCCCAGCATGGACCAGAACCCAGAGATTCTGACCCCAGGTCAGAATGTTTTCACTAGACCTCGCTGGCTCTTCCCTGGCCATATACTGCTCCACAGCAACAGTCTAGCCGCGTCCATTGCCCTTTCGGGCCCTCTTGGAAACTCGCTTCGCAGGACGTTGGTTAGGAGCAGAGTTTGCAGGGCAAAGAATGCAACCTGTGGACAGCATTTGTTTAGAGCCTGGCTACCCTTCAGTTAACTTGAGTCAGGCCGCCAGCCCACATCCTCTGCCTCCGCACATTAGGCCACATGTCTCAGAAAAGGCCACATGTCTTGGAAAGACTCCATGATAAATAGTTAGGAGCCTGAATTCTAGTCCCAGGTCAGCTTGTGTGGCTTTGGGTGGGAGGCTCCTCCTCTCCCAGCCACAGTTTTCTGGGCTGCAGGCCCCAAGAGCAAAAGCACAGATTTTACTACCAGGCCAGTGGAACATAGGCTCTCCTCTACCAGCAGTGTGACCTAGAGCAAAGAACTTGTCTTCATCTCCAATGCCACACACCTGTGAAACCCTACCTTTAAGGTGGTGTGACTTCAAAAGAATGTAGGTAAAGCACCTGTTGCATTGTAGGAAGCTATTCCATAGGAGGTTGAACTAAATGGCCTTGAGGTCTCCTGGGTCAGTCCCGCTCTCCATGTCACCAAAAAGGCCTTGCTTGAGTCATTTTCACTGCCCCCACCCAGCTTCTAAGTCCACTCCAAATGGTAAGGTTGGAATAGCAGGATCAGATGATGTGATGACAACCTGACTGACAGCAAACACACCCTGAATGAATGTAAGGGGTCAGAAAGGAGAATACTAGCCCAGGGAAACTGGGGAGCACTTCCCTGAGACCTCACCTGTCCTTCGCCAGGGGACAGCCAGGAAACAGTCATCACAAAGCTTGAGGGGGGCCCCCAGAGGCACCCAGTGGGAAGCAAGGGGATACCTGAAACACTCGGAGCAGGAGAACAGGAAGCTTCTCAAGTATTTCCAGGGCCAGTGGCTGAAGAGCACTCATCTCAGACTTGAATAATCACCCCAGAGTCTGAAATAGTTCTACCTTATAAAAAAAGTTTCTCCTGCTTTGTGGGAGCCTCTTCTTTGTAGTCAGGCTTCTGAAGACATAAGCAAACAACTGAGTATTGGCTTTTCTACAGAAACCTCCCAGCATTGAGGCAAAAAAGATCTTATTTTTTCCAAAGTGAGCCTGCTTGATTCCTTTGACTCTTCTCTGGAATTCTTCAGCCCTCAAGTTGATCGAACTCTCTGGATCTTTGCCATGGGATCCACGTCTCATATAAGGGCCTGACTAATGCATAGTCTAGCGGAAAGATTACCCGACATGCCATGCCCTATTAATAACTCCTGTTATCGAGTGTTTTTTTTTTCCCCCACAATGGGAATGAACAGAGTTCTGACTCACTCTAGGTCTGTGGTAAACTGTAGATCCCTTTTTGCTTAATTTAGCCTGAGTCCCTGTCATTATCTTTCTCCTTCTCTAGCTCTCTGCCCTCATAACTACCTTGTCTTTACCAAACATCCTTCAGCCATGAATAGGCCTAAGTACTGTTCAGAATGAGTGACAGTGCTCTTATGTGGTGCTGGCGAAGGCACATCCCAGTGGACAAACAATTGGTAATATGGGCCAAAAGGCTGAAAAATCAGTCAGGCTTTAGAGCCATGATTACCTTTCTCGTAGAATATTCTAAGGAGGTACACCCTATGTACTATGTGGGAGAATGTTCATTCCTGCATTGTTGTTTTTTATAATAGTGGAAAACAGAAAGCAACCTACATGCCCAAGAAAAATATTATGGAGGGGCACCTGGGTGGCTCAGTCGGTTAAGCCTTTGGCTCAGGTCGTGATCCCAGTGTCCTGGGATCGAGCCCCACATTGGGCTTCCTGCTCAGCAGGGATCCTGCTTCTCCCCTTCCCTCTGCTGCTCCCCCTGCTTGTGCTGTCTCTCTCCCTTTCTTTCTCTCTCAAATAAATAAATCAATAAAATCTTTAAAAAAAGAAAAATATTATAGTATAGCCATTGGATGGCATAGCATGGTTATGGCACAGTGAGTGGTTCTGAAAAACCATGGGGCAGTTTGGGAAAATGTTTGCTAGGTTATATGAAAAGATCAAGGGGAAAATAGCATGAATATTCCATAGGGAATGCAGTCAGCAAAATCTAGGAAAAGGGGAAGTAGAACAAACATCCAATCCCTTAACAAATAAGTTAGAAGGGGAAAAGGAGAGGGAAAGACTTACAAATTAAAACAAATTAAGCAATTTATCAATGAAAGGCCATATCTAAATCCTGATTCAAGCAAACTAACTTTAAAAATATATATTTTATTAAGTTATCAGGGAAATTTGAATACTGACTATTCAAATCGATGATATTAAGGAATAATAATTTTTAAGGCATGCTATGACCTTGTGGTGGTTTTATATTTTTTATTTTTATTTATTTATTTTTAAAAGATTTTATTTTTTTATTTACAGAGGGATCACAAGTAGGCAGAGAGGCAGGCAGAGAGAGAGGAGGAAGCAGGCTCTCTGCCGAGCAGAGAGCCCGATGTGGGCCTCGATCCCAGGACCCTGAGATCATGAGCTGAGCTGAAGGCAGAGGCTTTAACCCACTGAGCCACCCAGGCACCCCTTGTGGGTTTGTTTTTGTTTTGTTTTGTTTTAAGATTTTATTTATTTGACAGAGAGAAACACAGCCAGAGAGGGAACACAAGCGGGGGGAGTGAGAGAGGGAGAAGCAGGCTTCCCGCCGAGCAGGGAGCCCGAGGTGGGACTCGATCCAGGGTCTCCGAGATCATGACCTGAGACGAAGGCAGTCTCTTAACCAACTAAGCCACCCAGGCGCCCCCCTAGTGGTGGAAATGACATAATGACTGGATTTGCTTCAAAATAATCTGGGTTTAGGGACTTTGGGGAATAAGGTGAGATGTGAGGTGATAATTATTGGCACTGAAATATGGGGATATGAGATTCCTTATATTATTTTTCCTACCTTTTTATGTTTGCAACCATCTGTAATAAAAGCTTTTATAAACCTGCCTATGCAGTAACAATGATGATAAGAAAAATCTTGGCACCAGCTGCCGATGTTCAACAACGAGCTCCTGTACTTCCCAGCTGTGTGACCTTAGGCGAGTCACTGAACCTCTCTGTGTTTCAGTTACCACGTTTCTAAATGGAGATGGGGATGATCATGATCATGCCCACCTCATGTCATTGTGAAGATTAAATGGCTCCATCAATGGGAAGCACTTAGAGCAACTCTGGGCACCTAGGAAGTGTTCTGTGTTACCTTTTATATGATGTTTGAGCATCTACTTTACTAGGCTGTGGAAATTCAATGAATTAAAGCAGACCTTGTGTTAGGATGGCAGGGTTGGGGGCGATCTTGTTCATGCTCTAGTTTCAAACTTTGCATAGACAAAGAAGCACTCAGAGAGATTATGCTTTTCAATTTTTTATGAAATGTGTTTTGAAAGCAGAGGGAGCCACTCTCACAGGCTCTCCTGCCCTCTGGGAGCTCCCTAGTCTGCTGAGATCGACACATTCCCCAGTCTTGGCCTTTCTATCTGGCTGGGAGGCGAGGCCTCTGTTGGCTACAGATACAACTGTGTGGGCAGAGATAACAAACATGGGCGGGGTCATAAGCTGTGAGTACATTCCCGAGATGATGGCAGTGGTGAGAAGTGAGGACGTGGGGCATCAAGCAATAGAGCCCCTTTCCCTGACCACTGGTGGGGGCCGGTGCAAGGGGAGAGCAAGGCCCCTCTCCACTCCTACTACACCCTACTCCCCTCTAATTCGTTTTTTTAACCCCCTGCTCCCCCTACTTCACCTCCCTCCTTCCTGAAGGAAGGGCACACCCAGACCAAGTGCAAAGAAGAAAAGAGCTTATTTCATTGGCCATGGGGTTGGGGTTTGGGTAGGGGGCACCCCAGGCCTGGGGTGGCAGCAGTGAGGGGAAGGTGGAGATGCTGAGCAAAGAAGCACTGAGGGAGAGCTACTAAGCTGGTGAGAAACAGAGAGCATTGCCAGGGGGCCTCCCCTCTCCACCCCTCACCCAGCTCTGTGGTTGGCTCTTTGGGGCTGTGGTGGGAAAGGGCTGAGCGGGCCAGGGCCTCAGGGCCCAGAGCCAAGGCCTAGGAACCAGAACCTCCATCTGGGAACCAAGAGCTTGGCTGTTCTTTAGACACCTCTCAATCTGCATATTCTTTGATAGGGACCATTGACATTTTTCTCCCCCGGAAAAAAAGTAGGCTAAAAAACTGCAAATATTACAGATCAAAAGGGCAAGTGATATGAAAACAGTGGCTTTAAGAAAAAGTCCTCTAGTGCCTGTCAAACGGCATTACTACCCCTAGTAGGCCCCACCTCTCTAGAAATCCTGGGGTAGCCACTGCCACCTTCCTCCCTGTCCAATGCCCACTCCTCCACTGCTAATAACAGCATCTAACTAACTTAGGCAGTGTTTGTTGTGTTCCAGGTACTGGGAAAAAGGTTTCACGTATATACGCTCTTTTTATCTTTAAAATGGCCCTGTGTGGTAGGCATTATTATTATCCTGACCTTAAAATGGGAAAATTGCAATACAGAGAGTTTAAATATTCCATCCACTGTCACACAGCTAAGGAAGTAGCATTTCTCTCAAAATCCTTTCCTGGCCACACCCCCTGTCCAGTGTGTCCCTCATGTTCCTATAGGAAGTCTGGTTTTATCTATTGTCAGGGAGACATTTTACCTCTCTCTGCATCCCCAATGTCTAAGAGGCCCAGGAGGTATGCATTGAGCAAACGAGAAATGGACCGGTGTATGACCCCCTATGCCATTTCCCACGAGGAACTTTCCAGCAAAGGCCTTTGCTGCCCTTTCTGCCTAAACTGCTCAGTAAAATGGCCCTGATGAGTCACTAGCTGACAAAATGGGTTAAGTAGCTAGCCCTCCTCCTTTCCTTTCAATTATCTCTCTCTATCCAGGCTGGATGTGGACGCTTTCCACATCAGGGTAGTAGGGACCTGGAGGCCTACTTTCTCTCCTCCAAGCTCACATCTTAGAGGCATGGAGTTACTGCCCTGGGAGGGAGAAGCTGGGACTCAGCCCAACCAAGGTGGGTGTCTCTCGTGGGCCCTGCACTTGGGAGCCAGGCCCTGCCATTCCTCAACCTCTTCCCTCCCACATCATCACAGACACACTGAATATCAGGCTGGAAGTGGTCTCAGAGGACATGTGGTCCACAGAAACAAAGGTCCAAGAGGATGGAGAGGGAGGCACCCAATGGCAAAAGTGGTTTTGGGCCCAGCCCAAGGGTTTTCTCATGTACCCCATAAGCCACGGTGAAGAATGGAACACTCCAGTCATAGTTCCTTTGGTCTTGCACCATAGCTTCCGCTCAGGCCTTGACCACGTCCCACCTGGACTGTCCCAGTAACGGGTCTCTCTTCCAATATATCCTCTGCACAACCAGAAAGTGATTGAAACATCAAAGCTAATCTTAAAACCCTTCATCTACCAACCACTAAGTAAAGTCCCAATTCTTACATGGTATGAAAGACCACACTTTCCACTTCGGCCATAGCCTTTACCACCACCCTTCCATTCCACGGTCTAGGAGAACCAAACCTTCTCATGCTCCCCTCCTCTTGCTTATTCTCTGCTTCTCCACCTGATACACTCAGCCTTGAAGACCCAGCACAGATGTCCCTCCTTTGTAAAGCCTTGCCTGATATCCTGGAAAAGTGAGCGTATCAGGTAAGAATGCTCCCAGCTTAGGGGCACCTGGGTGGCTCAGGGGTTAAGCGTCTGCCTTCAGCTCAGGTTATGATCCCGGAGTCCCGGAATCGAGCCCCACATCAGGCTCCCTGCATGGCAGGAAGCCTGTTTCTCCCTCTCTTACTCCTATTGCTTGTGTTCCCTCTCTGGCTGTGTTTCTCTACGTCAAATAAATAAAATGTAAAAAAAAAAAAAGAGAGAGAGAAGACGTTTTGTTTTTTATTTTTTTTAAAGATTTTATATATTTGACAGAGAGATTGAGATCACAAGTAAGCAGAGAGGCAGGCAGAGAGAGAGGAGGAAGCAGGCTCCCTGCTGAGCAGAGAGCCTGAAACGGGCCTCGATCCCAGGACCCTGAGATCATGACCTGAGCTGAAGGCAGAGGCTTTAACCCACTGAGCCACCCAGGCGCCCAGAGAAGGCAT
>PITA01021151.1:0-33308 GCA_004023965.1 Spilogale gracilis | reverse complement strand
CTTAAGAACACAGACCAGGAGCCAGATGTCCCAAGTTTGAATCCGGATTCTTCATTGAGTGGTGTGTGACCTCAAGCAAACTCCCTCTCCTCTCTGGGCCTCTGCTGCCCTGTCCAGAGGAGCTAGAATAATAGAACCTACGTGTCAGGACTGTGGTGAGGAGGACATAAATGCATATCCCTAAAGAAAAAGGAGAGTACCTGACGTTGACCATGAGTTGCCTAAGGCATAACCATTATCTACGACTAACAAACGGGCAGTATTCTCATAGGCACTTGACATACCTCATCTCCCTTTTCAGCCACAAGCAGCCCTTACGTGGGTCTTAACAGGTTTTTGTTCGGATGAGAAAACGGAGGCGCAGGGAGGCGCCGAGCTAGAAGAGTCTGACCCCAGGTTGTCGGCCTGGTCCCGGCTTTAAGGCCCAGCTGTCATCACCTTAACATTTTTAATAACTTTTGGCACAAGAGGCCCTGGGTTTTCATTTTGCAAACCAGGCTGGATTTGCCCACAAAGCAGTCACTCCGAACTACCATCCGCAGAGCCTAGAGCCAGGAGCAGTGATTTTCCAGTTCATCAGTGCAGGGTTCAGTGTGGGGTGGAAATCCTGGGGACAACAGGAAGATTGATTCCAGGGCTGAATTGCCCAGAGGCTTCTTGGTCTGTTGCCCTATGAGAAGTCAAGGGGGCAGCGGCCAAGGGCAGGCACCGTCATTCGTTCGTGGCTGATGCCCAGAACCCAGCACGTATTAGCTGCTCAGTTAATGTCTGTGAAGTTAATGTCTGCACATGAATGGGGAGGCTGCGGTAGATGGGGATCCAAAGCAATTTAAAGGCCACCCCCCCCAGAAAAGCAGGTCGTTAGGGGTGTAGTGCCAACCCGGGCCACCGCAGCAGGCTTCTGGGGAGCCCCTGGAGGGTGTGGGGATGTGCGCCTCATTCCCCCGCCCCAAGCCCACCTGCCAACACCCTGCAGCAGGGCACTGTTGAACGGCTTCTGCTGGGGAGCTCAGATGCAACACCATGTGAGCCCAGATTCCCGAGCACCTGTTACTGAAGAAGAGCAGAGTTCAGTCGAAAAAATGCTCAGGTTTTGTTCTGGACAGGTGCAAACCCCAGCTGGGGGTTGGTGATGGGGGCACCGTGTTCTGGCTTGTTATACGAGAGAGTTTGGATTGTGGGTCAGAGGCCCTTCTTCCTCTGAAATTAGAGGCCTTTCATACTCTCACAGCTCCAAATTATAAATATTATCGAGAAGCAGAGACTCATCTCAAAAGCCTTTAAGATATTTAGAACAATAATAAACATTTGTGTGTTTTCGCCAACTGTTTTCACAGGCACGATCTCTACTGCTTCTGATAACCCCATAAAGTTGGGAGTCGTCGGCCTCCTTTTCTCAGTAACACAACCATCAGCGTATATTGAGTGCTTTATACATAGTAGGCACTTAACCCGCATGAAGTGATTGCTCAAGCAACATACAAGGGAGGCAGTGTTACTGCCTGCAGCTTGCTGATGAGGAAACACTTAGAGAAACTGACCCGTCCAAGGTCACACAGCCAGCCTGCGATAAGCTAGGGTCCAAGCCTGGATCTTCCATCTCAGGGACCAGCAGGCTTTTCCCCTAAAGGGCCAGACTCTAAATATTCTTAGCTTTGCAGGCCATATGGTCTGTGTCATAGCTTACTTCACTCTGTCATTGTAACAAAAACAACAACAAAAAGAAAAAAACAGACACAACACTGAAATGAACGGTCGTGGCTATGTGTTCCAATAAAACTTCATTTACAAAAACAAGACACGGGCTGAATTTGGCCCACAGGCTGTAACTGGCCCACCCCTGTTCCAGACTGAAAAACCTGCCTTTCGGTTTGGCCCTGGCAATGTTCTTTCCCAGCCTCTGCCCCAGCACCCCCCTAACACTGTTAAGTGTTGTAACCTAAAAATTACTTTAGGTTAGAGACTCCTGGCTCTGAAAAGATTGACTTGACCTCTCTTTTCTTGAGAGCATTATGTAGCTCTTGAAATTCTTAACTATTAGGAATTATTAGTGACTGCCATAATAGGACGCCATGGGGATTTGAAACTTGTAATTTGAATAGCTGTGACTGAGTAGCTTTTAAAGAGGAAAGTTTAGAGTTTAGAAAGATACCTCAGTGGGGGAACCTTGGCTGTGGAAGGAACTTCTCAGAGAAGGCAGTTCTCTGAAGTCTGTGAGAATGGAAATAGAACGAAAAACCTCTTAAGGTGCAAGAAGATAACTGAAAGGCAAGATAGCATGTGTGTGTGCACGCACAGAGAGGGTACAGGAGATGGGGTAGTTCCCCAAAGGCAAGAAGCTAAAGACTAAGGGTTCCCGGTGGGAGAAGGGGGTGGTGGTGGGGGCATGAGTAATTTTTGGAACAGCTTTATTGAGAGAGAATCCACTTACAGTTTACCCCTTTAATGGGAACAGTTCAGTGGCTTTGTAGAGTTGGGCATCCATTGTCATTGTCAATTGTAGACCTTTTTATCACCTCCAAAGGAAACATCAGAGTCCCAGGCCTCCTTCCTCCTCTTCCCCCCATCCTAAGCAATCACTCATGTACTGTCTTCTCTGCAGACTTGCCTGCTCTGGTCGGGTCACGTAAAGCAGACAGTGTGACCCTTTGTGACCGGCTTTCCCTGAGCATTGTGCTCTCAAGGTCTGGCCATGCTGTGGTGCACCACAGATCTTCATTCTTTCAGTTCGTTTTTTTTCTTTGCTGAAGAATATCCATGTATTTACCCATTTGTCAGGTGATGGACATTTGGACTGTTCATACCTTCTGGGTCTCAGGAATAACGCAGCTTTCAGCATTTGTGTAGGCATATGTTCTTAGTTCTCTTTGGGGTATACCCTAGAAGTGGGATTTCTGGGTCCTGCGGAAGCTCCATGTTTAACATTCTAAGGAGCTGCCACAAGCATGCTTCATATTGCCTTTTTCTACTTTGTATTTTCTACTTTCCTGCCATACTGAACGTAAGGAAAATACTGTAATGAGCTCCTGGGTCCATCATGCACAATCAGGACAGCCTTTGCCAGTCCCGATTCATCTGCTTTCCCTGCTCCCTTTGTCACTCTTCAAGTAGGCCGAAGCCAGTTCAAGCAAAAACTTTATGTTGGGGGGCGCCTGGGTGGCTCAGTTGGTTGAGCGACTGCCTTCGGCTCAGGTCATGATCCTGGAGACCCAGGATCGAGTCCCACATCGGGCTCCCTGCTCAGCGAGAAGCCTGCTTCTCCCTCTCTCACTCCCCCTGCTTGTGTTCCCTCTCTGGCTGTGTTTCTCTCTGTCAAATAAATAAAATCTTAAAAAAACAAAACAAAACTTTATGTTGGTAACTTGGCCGAGGGGTTGGCATTGTTCTTCCATCCCAAACCCTTAGAGTGTTCTCCACTTACATCCTTGTGTGGATAGAATTTGGGGAGAATGGAGGAATTAGGGCAGAGTCCCGAGTGGGTCAGTGTGGGGCCTTTTGTTCAGAAATTATTGAGAAGTCCAAGATGGCAATGGCAGAGCAGTGAACCAAACCCAGGCCCTGTGGGACTATAGGTGTCACATGCTGGTGACGCCCTCAGGAGGGTGCCAGAGCAGAACTAATTCGTTAGACACAGGAATTTAGAGCCTTGGCACCTAGGAGAGACACAGGCACCCCTCACGGCCAATCCCTGGAAGGTTTCCAAGAGAAGCTGGGTCTCCCCTGTGGGAGACAGTGGCATGAGGAACAGAGTTCAAGCCGATTCCATTTGAATCTCCAAAGATAAGATGACCCCAGCTGACCTGTGGGTTATAAATTCTTTTTTAAAAAATTAGCCATTTGCCTTAAGCCTGCCTTCCTGCAAGCCTGCAGTTGTTTCTGTCGCGGATCTCACAGCAGATGCCGGGGCTGATCTCTCTCAGCTCGGACCCAGCTCCCTCACCTTCTGGAGGAGCACCTCCACCCAGCAAAGGAACCCTATTTCCTGTGCTAACCGAGTCTCATCTCAAGAATGTAAACTCTTTACTGAAGACACCAACTGCGAGCCCCGAGTTGTGGGTGATGCTGTGTAGACAGCCTTGTCAGGGAGGGGTGCGCAACCCAATGGGGAAGGGGTTGGGGGAGAGGGGCTCCTCGAGGGGAGAACAGGTAAGGACCTCGCACTGCCTCCTGTCTCCGCGGCAAGTGCAAGGGTGAACGAAGGTTCCTCCAGCGCCCAGTTCCTCCCGGCGCCGGGCAGCCATGCAGCCCGCGACCAGACGCAAGGTCCCACCCTCGGCAGAAGCAGCACTCGCCGACCAAAGATGAGAAAAGATTTTTTTAAAGCTGATAAAAATAACCTAATGACAGTGGCCACAAAAGAACTACAAGAGGTCTGAGTAAATCCTGCGGGCAGCTTGGGGTTGGGAGACAGGACAGTGGGTCTTAAAGCGTCTGACTCAAGACTGAGGTAGTTCTCAGCCAGGTAAAAGTGGAGGCATGGCCAGCAGATGTCTCTGGAGGAGTTAGGTGGCCCTGGGGTTTTTTGTTATTTGCGGGGTGTTCTTTCGCAAGCGCCTGCTCCACCCCCTTCAGCTAAAACACCTGACGCTGGCAAGAATACAGCCAAAGATGGCCACTCCCGAGACCCCGCCTTCCACTGATTGGGCCACGGACACGTGACAAACATGACCAATCACAGCAGCCCACTTCTGCACCGGGCCACAGTAATTGGTCCGACTGTGGTCATGTGGCCGAATCCCAGCCAATGGAGGCTTGTCCCGCCTGGAGCGGGTGGGAGGGTTGCTCTAGCCCCACTCTCTAGCATCCAGAGATACCCGTGGCCCCAGAGACTGAGCTCAAAAGCAGAGAGGGAGAGATGAGAGATGGGATGGGGTGGGGAGGGTGGAGGGAAGCTGGCACTATGATCTGACCACATAGCCTTACAGGTGCCGGATCCAGGAGCAGCCCAGCCTTTCCCCCCCCCCCCCATCACAGCTACCAGAGTGAGGAATCCCCCATATTTCCTCAGATCAACTCTGGTTTCTGTGTGGCCCAGAGCACCCCAGTTTAGGACATGGAGACCGTGTCCACTTCGTGGACTATTGAAACAAAAAGGGGTAGGTTATCCTCAGAACTCCGTTCCCTAGGTGGGCCTGATGTACTGAGAATAAAAGACTCCCAGACACACTTCCCCCATTCATTTCCCGCTGAATCAGAGCTACCCCTGTGTTCTTGAACTTGTAGGTCAGGCCCTTTTCTTGCTTGCCTCTGTCTCCCCAGCATCCTCCCATCTCTCCTCTCCACCCTGCTCTCCACCGTGGACCACCCGTGCGACTTATCCCAGCTAAGGCTCCCCTGCCCGCCACGTCATATTTGTGTAGTCCTGTGTGTCACGTCATATTGTGTAGTCCTGTTCGTGCCTGTATCCCCCCCATGAGTGAGGAACTTGGGCATGGGGACACTGGACATCTTTGTACCCCCAGCTGCTGTCACACAGTAGGCAGAGAACAAGCATGGGAAGAGGGAGGTGGGGACGGAAAAGGGAAAAAGAGTAGCTCGTTCCTACTGATTCTGGTCCAACCAATGGGTCCCTGGTAGGGCCAAGTTCTCTGCTCGCTTCCTGTGCTCAGTACTCTCCCTTCAGGTGGACGCAGCCCCTGCCCGCATCTACTCCAGTGTCACTCCCCATGCTCCCAGGGCTTGTGTCTGCCTTCCACGTCTTCTTGTTCTCTTCAGCCCCTGCCACCACTATGGATCTGTGTTCCATTTATCTTACTTATGATTGCTCCTCTCCCCCTGATGTGTCAGCTTCAGCTGCTCAGGCATCTCTGTTTGGTTCTCTGCTGTCTCCTCGGGACCTGGACCCATGCCTGCCACCGACTAGAGGCTCCAGAAATATCTATCTGTGGAGTGCATGAATGCACTCTTTGTGTTCTCCCCAGACACACAGACTACCAAAATCATCTCTTCAAGTACCTATGTGCTTCATGCATTTTATAGGGGTTACAAAAGTCAGGTGACGTGTTAGTTACCTAGGGCCTGCCGTAGCAAATGGACACAAACCAAGAGGCTTAAGATGACAGAAAGGTAGGGTTTCACCATCCTGGAGGCTAGAGGTCCATAACCTGTCAGAGCTACATTCCCCCCAGGTGCTTCAGGGGAAGATCTGTACCTTGCCTCTTCTTGCTTCCTGTGGTTCCCATGGTCTTTGACTTGGCCCATATCGCTCCAATCTCTGCCTGTGTCTTCATGCATTCTTCTTTTCTCTGTGTCTGGCTCTGCGTCTCTCTTCTAAGGATGCATGTAGTGCCTGTCTGGATAATCCAGGATAAACTCATCTCAAGATCCTTGACTTAAGCCCATCTCTTGCCATATAAGGTCATAGTCACAGGTTCCAGGGACTGGGAAGTGGGCATATCTGGTGTCTCTCTGGGACCACCGTGCAACCCACTCCGGGTTATTTGCATATAGAAACCAGAAAAGCTGGGGTGCCCGGGTGGCTCAGTCAGTTAAGCATTGGACTTGGCTCAGGTCGCGATCCCAGGGTCCTGGGATCAAGCCCTGCATCAGGCTCCCTGCTCAGCAGGGAAGTCTGCTTCTCCTTCCTTCTCTCCCCCTCCCCACCTGGCTTGTGCTTTCTGTCTCGTTCAGTCTCAGTCTCTCTCTCTCTCTCTCTCTCTCTAATAAATAAAATCTTAAAAAAACTTAAAAAAGAATCTGTCCTGCCACTCCCCTGCTCTCTCTCTCTAAAAAAAAAAAGAAAGAAAAAAGAAACCAGAAAATCAAGGATTCCCACCACCACTCCATTGGCCTGATAGATATGTAATGAAAAGAGTATTATCATTTTATATTGCTCCAGAGTGCAGAAATCATTTTAAAAAATATGATTTCAGGTTATTGAATTGCCCCAAGTTTTAAAAATAAAACTACGCTGGTGGTAAGAAAAATAGTACAGAAGAGAATAACGTGGGAAATGAAGGCACACTCCTTTGTGATTTATCTATTATTCCGCTTTCTGAACGGTAACCGCTGGGCGCAGTTTCCATAATCTCCATGCATTTTCGACACAAGTTCAAGTGCATTCACTTTTTTTGCTTATAACATTAAGCAAGCCGGGGGTGTTTCAATATGCCCTGAAGACATGACAGCCTTCAGACCCATGTCATTCTTTCTAATGACTTCTGGTGTTGCACCATACTTAACCTGTCCCTTACTGGCCAGCATTTCAGTTAACACCAGGATTTTACCATTATAACACATACTCTCTTTGGCATGTGTCCAAGTATACTCATAGGCTACATTCCTAGAAGCAGAATGTCTCAGTCCAGAGGATAGGTGCATTTTTAATTTCTACAGCCAGTGCCCATGAAGAACATGTGGATGGGGGGAGCCCATTTCCACCCCCTTGCCCACCCCAGCAAGGACGCAGTGTGTCGGGGGGAGAAAAAATCCCAAATGAGGTAAGCAGACTTGCCATGTGGACCTGGGTGGGGGTGGACGTAGCCCCTTTCTGAGTTGATAAGCTGTTCAGAGTTCTCATTAGCTTGGGTTTTATAAACAAAGGCAGAGTTTGGGGAGGTGAGCCAGAGCTGTGCAATGAAGAAGCATTGTGCAAGTCAGTATTTATTTCTTTAGTGCAGTTAGAACTTAAATATGGTCAAAACATATTCTTCTTTTAATTTACACAAACAAATATGTTCCCCGGCTGACACCTCTGGTGCCAAGTTTCTAGGGGAAATGAAATTCTACTGTGAGATTATAAACCACTAGGGAGAAGAGGAGAATGGAAAAGCCACTGTGAGTTTGCTTTTCACGTCCAGAACTGGCTGCTGAGAGGTGTCTCTTTCTGTGTTAGTTGCAGATAAACCTGCCAGTAATTTTAGCGAATGAGCCGTGGAGCCCATAAAGGCCAGAAGATGGAAAACACTCCAGGTTTGATAAAAGAAGTTCTGCTCGGCTCAGAATCCTCCCTCCTCCTGCTAGTCCCGCTGAGATCTATCCGGAGAGGGTCTGATGGATTGAGGAAAAAGAAATGAGACCAACGTGAGTCTCCTTTCAAGGGCTGTGCTAATATAAAACCAAACAACTTGAAATTGTTCCAAGAGGGGATTAAAGCAATATGTTATTTTGAGTGATTGCTTAATTTATTGAGCTGCGGCTAGATCTGTAACAAAATACAGCGCTTGCAACTGATAACCTCCTGGTGCAACGGAACCTCTGCAATTAAGGACTATTTTCCAAGAATTTCTCTGGAACGGCTTAGAATTTTTAGATTCTGTGGTGGGATGCTTCTGAACACTTAACTTCTGGGCAAGTTTTGGAGTGTGTGTGTGTGTGTGTGTGTGTGTGTTCGTTCAAGAGTGACAGGCTGATGTTAATAAGGGAAGGAAGCAGTGTTGTACTGAATGTCTTATGTTCACCATGTGCCTAATAGACATTATCTCTAATCCTGACAACAACCCAAATAAGTGACTCGGATTAGTCCCTACTTTACACACAGGAAGCTTGTAGCTGTTAAGTCACTTTGTAGAATGCCACCATCCGAGACTGTAGCTAGCAGGCGTATGTGACTATTTCTGTGTAAATTAGCTAAGAGTTAAAAAATCGAAACATTCACTACCTGGGTTGTACCAGCAACTAGTTCAGCGGGGCTACCGGCTCCCACACTGCACAGCAGAGACACAGATAGAGACCGTTTTGATTATGGCAGAAAGTTTGAGGGATCGCTCTACTGGTGATTTGAAAGGCAGAAACTGGGAGCGTCAGGATTCAAACCCAAGCTTCTTCAAGGGCGGCACCATTCTATATCACCCCTGGCTTCTTTCTTCTCTTCCTTTGGCCGAGAAGCAGGGACTAGAGCAGTGATTCTAAACCCTGGTTGCACATGAAAATAATCCAGACAGTGAGGGTCCTGGCCCTGGGGTTTCTGACTTAATTGTGATTGAGAGGATTTTTTAAGTCCTCGTGGCTTCCCAGTGTGCAGGCAGGATCAGAAGCAGCTAGACGAGAGGATCCCCACACAGGGTGGGGGCAGGAGCGGGTTCATCATATGAGAACGTGACCCCTTGTGGACCCGGAAGCAGGCTTCCCCCAGCGCCCCCTCTAAACGCCCTCCTCGGAGAGCTCAGGTTCATGTCTGAGGGGACAGACTGAAGTGCTTTCTCACATGCTTCCTGCTTGAGGGGGCACACAGAGCTCTGCTTTCAGAAGCAGACTTTGTCACACTGTCGCAGAAGAAAGTTGCAAATGCAAAATCAGAGTAAAAACCCCGTAGCCCCAGATTGGAACTGAAGGGAGGGTGAACTCCTGCTAGATTTTGCCTGGGAAAATGAAGCACGTGTTTCCAACCACGTCTCCCGAGAAGGTGAGAAAGAATGGCCAGGTCGGCAGCTATCTAAGCACCCCTGGCACCCACGTTATGGTCTCTAAACACCACTTTTAACCAGAAGTCAGGGCTCTGTGGAGATACGGCTGATTCCAGGTGTGACATGGGAAATGGACCCGATGAGTCTGGAGTACCTGGTCACCCAGGTTACATGGAGCTGAGACTTCTGGGCTCATGCCACAAAGGGCGCAGGGGACAGTGTGAAGAGGCTCCCACTAGCCAAAATGGGACAATTTGACTGTCAATAGGAATAATAACCTCAATGTATTAAAACGTTATATACACCCGCATCTGTGATGCCACCAAGATACTTAGGGAAAAAAAAAAAAAAAAGGATGCCTAGGGGGCTCAGTGTGTTAAGCGTCTGCCTTTGGCACAGGTCATGATCCTGGGGTCCTGGGATCCAGCCCAGCGTCAGGCTCCCTGCTCAGCACGGAGTCCACTTCTCCCGCTCCTTGTGCCACCTCCCCCCACTGTGTGCATGCTCGCACACTCGCTCTCTTTCTCGCTCTCTCCTCCCAAATGAATACATTTTTTTTTTAAAAAAAGAAAAATAGAAAAATATAACCTCATTTGTTATCTCTGGAGGATGGTGAGGAACTAACTCACTATTTTGACAACTGTCAAATAAAAAAGAACAGAGCATTTATCCTTTCTGCTATGAACTACGCCTTGCGGTAACCAAATAGTTGATAAGGGCAAGTTTCCCTTTATGGAAGCATTCCACCTAACAAAGAACAGGATAGGGTTAGTACCACCATTTTGCAAACTCCAGTGGACCTGGGCAGTCATCATTAATGGCTACTAATGTCACAGAGAGGGACAGGACATTATGTGCCTTCAAATAGAAATACTAAACAGCCACTACAGGATAATTCACACACACACACACACACACACACACACACACACACACACACACACCCCAAACATGAATCTAAGTGAGCTGCTAGATCTCGCTACTGATTTATAAGAAAAAGAGCTGGGAGGGGAGGGGAACACATAAAACAGTAATATGGGGAGGTAATAAGCAAAACTCAGTCTGTAGAATATGCCACACAGCAACCAACCCAGTTTTTTTCAACAAATTGCCAGAGAAGAAAAAAGGAAGTGAATACCTACCGATTAAGAGACATAAGAGACGTATCAACCAATCACAATGTACGAACCTTATATGGGTCCCGATTTTAACCACTGTAAAGAAAACATTTATGAGACAACCAGAGGAATTGGAACCCCAGATCTTTGCTAATATTAGAGCACTTCTGTTAGTTCTAGGAGGGGTGATGGTGTTTGAGAAATTATTTTTTTGAGTGATACACTAAAATATCTGCAGAAGAAATGGCAGATGTCTGAAATCTGCTTCAAAGTATGTGGCATGAGGGAGGAAGGGAAGGGGGTAGAGATAGAACAAGATTAGGCAAGAGCTGGGGATTGTTGAAGATGGGTGATGAGTAGCTGGGGTTCACAGCACTGTATACTCTTGTGTATGCTCGAAGTTTTTCAGGATAAAAATAAGAATGCCAGTCTCTTCCTTCCCTTCTCTCAAGGATATCAGCTTGGTCTACCCACCCACCGCTGGTAGCTCTGGGCCAAGTCTGGGTAGCCAACTTGAGGTACATCTCAGCATGCACATGCATACACACACCCGCACACACACAGCCATCTCCATGGCAACCAAAGATGTGTGAAAACAACCTCCAGGAGGCTCCTGTCCACATGAGGATCAGGCCAGGCTGCCGGTGTCCCAACAGGCTACTGTCACTGCTCCCTTCAGAGAATTCCTAGTCAGATCTTCAGAGGGGGCCCCCTCCCCAAATCTGCATCCCTTCTCTATCACTCTTTGCCCACCCCCCGGCCCTGGGCCATGTAACCCCTGAGGAAGTTGAGGTTAATTCGCAGACAGAACAGAACCCTGAATCAGATCCAGGTGTAAATTCTGATTTGACCACTTAATGGCAGGACCTTTAACTTCCCTGAGCCTCGATCTTCTCACCCATACAATGGGCATAATGTGACCCCAACTAACTCAACAAGCAACAAGTCTCTATTATGGGAGGATAGTGGCAAAAAGGACCTAGTTTCTACCTCATGGAACCAGAAACTCGGAGGTAAAAGGCAATCTTAACAGAGTATAAGTGCTGTAAATATAAAGTGCATGTCACGAAACTTCAAATGTGCTTAATCACACCCGCATTGTTTTGAAAACCAGCAGTCACTACTTAACGAAAGTCTTAACTCCAAGTCTTACTTTTAAGAGAAACAGAGTGTCCAACTATACCAAACACAGAATCATTTCCCTTAACTTGGTGCTCACACTTCCATGAGGTAAGCTCGTAGGGACAGAGAGGCAAGGTACTTTGCCTGAGGCTGCACTATGGGTATATGGCCCTCCCCTCAGTGCTCAGTCCTGTGCATGGATTAAACTTTGAAACGTGGCAGTTGGGCCCAGACATCAAGACTGTCAGGAGACCAACAGGTTCTCCAGCTCAAACTCCATTTTTTTTTAAAGATTTTATTTATTTGACAGAAATACAGCTAGAGAGGGAACACAAGCAGGGAGAGTGAGAGAGGGAGAAGCAGGCCTCCAGCCAAGCAGGAAGCCTGATGTGGGCCTCGATCTCGGGTCTCCAGGATCATGACCTGAGCAGAAGGCAGTCGCTTTTTTATTTTTATAGATTTTACTTATTTGACAGAGAGAAACACAGCCAGAGAGGGAACACAAGCAGGGGGATTGAGAGAGGGAAAAGCAGGCCTCCCGCCGAGCAGGAAGCCCGATGTGGGACTCGATCCCTGATCTCCGGGATCATGACCTGAGCCGAAGGCAGTCGCTTAATCAACTGAGCCATCCAGGTGCCCCTCAAACTCTATTTCTGCAAATGAGCAAACAGTGGCCCAGAGAGGCCACATAACTTCTAACTGGCCACACAGCAAATTGAACCGCTAAGCTGTGTCCAAGCTGCTTGGGGAGAAGATGCAGGGAAGTATCCCATAGTGAGGGAAGCAGGCTCTTTGCCCCACTGAATCCTGTCCTGAAGTCGGGGGACCATCCTGGGGTTTCCAGGGAACGGGGACTTTAGAAGGCTGAGACCTGGGCCAACTAGAATGAGTTGGTCATGCAATGGCAGAGCAACGTGTTTCGGTGGATGTTTTCCAGGACATGAGGCCCTGGGATGGAGCTGGCTGAGGAGAACCATCAGTGAGGCCCCTCATAAGCCCTGGGGCTTCATGTTCATGGTCCCCTGGAGGTACTGCCCATGTGCTCCCAAGTGCCCCGTCATCCTTCCTTGCCCACTCTGATCTGTCCTCCCCCTCTGCCTAGCCTGAGTGTTCTGAGTTGTAAATCTAATTATCCCACGTCCCAGTTTAGAAACCAAAGCGGGTCCTCATTTTTCCAATTGCTTTAGGACAAACTCTAAACTCTGCCGGGCAGAGGCCCCTTGCTCGGTTTGCCTGGCCCAGCTGCCTCCCTCTGGAGCCCACCTGCCGCCAGGTGGGATCAGGAGAGCCAGAGTCCTTCTAACTACACCCTCCCCGACCCACACACCCTTTTCCTGGCACCCAGCCTTTCTTGCTCAGAGTCAGCCCAATCGTAATCACATGGCTATTTGTCTAATGAACTGATTAGTCCTTTCTAGTCTCCCCGACCCCTGGCTAGACTGCCCGCCCACAGGATCGGACTGTTATGTGATGTTCACTTCTGTATTACAGTGTCTTGGTAGTGACACATGAATGACAGCTAATAAGCAGTCATCGAATGGCCCAGCCAGTACCACCATCACCTCCAGCTGGGCCTCCATCTGAAATCACAGAAACCATTTATAGCCACCCTGACCTCCAGTTCCCATTTCAGACAGGCTGGCATCCAGGATGTCACGTGACAGAAGAGGATCCCAGGAAAAGATTGGCCAAGAGACTCCTGGAAGGAGCTAGGGCAGCCAGGATCAAAGGTGTTTTTGTTGTTGTTGTTGTTTTTGTTTTTGTTTTTTTAATTATCGTACCTGTTCTGCCCATTCTTTCTTGGCTCTGTTCCCATCTCTACCTAAGCACCAGCTCAGGGAGGCGGGGGGTGGGGGGACCCAGAACATCAACGAAACAGCCCACAGCTTTTGAGACAAGGTAGCTGGCTGGTTCCCTCTCAGCTGGGAATTAATGCTGAAAATGTTCATGACTTGTCTTGGCCACAAGGTAATAATAAAACTGTGATGCCTGATTACTTGCCTACTAATTCCCTCATTTTTCCCCCCTTCCCCTTTCCTTAAATTAATTCCAGAGTTCCTCCAGATTTCTCGTTGCTAAGCTCTGAAGTTCCAGGTCTCCCAGCGCCCGCGCTGATTGGCTGGGAGGCCACCGGCAGCTCCAATCAGAGGCGGGTTGCTGAAAGCATCCACATCACAGCTCGCCCCGGGGTTTTGGAATTTTCTCGCTGACGTTATGAACCGCAGAGGTTTTTGTCTAACTCTGCAAAACCTGTTCTCTCGATCTTGTCTGCCTCTCCCTCCAGAGCTCAGGCTTTCGGGGGAGGAGGGGTTAGGTGGGTGTCAGACGTCCTGGAATTTCCCCAGAGGGACAGGGATTCCCCCACTGGCCCAGGCAGAGTCAGCGACACGACCCATTCACCCATTCGTGATGGACCACAGATGACAGGCTGAGGGATGCCTCACCACCCCCAACCCCCCCGGGCTGACCTCTTGGTGCAACACTGAAGAAGGATGAGGAAACACGGATGTCGTCAATGTGGAGGCCGCATTTATAAAGACCTTGAAAACACATGCAAGGTTAAGGACACCCAGGAGGACCATCCTGGCCCGAATCCTAATGCCAGCCGCCACCATGAACGGAGTGGTCCCTTTGGTGCACTAGAAACTTTAAGACCACGTTGTTGAAGGACGATTGACATACAAAAATCCGTATATAGTTAACCTATATACTTGCTGAGTTTGGAGGTAAGTATGCACCCATCACGACAGTCTATGCTATGAACATAAATCTGTCCCCCTCAAAAGTGTTCTCCTGCCTCGTTGATTTCATTATTTTTGGTGATAAGGATTTTTAACATAAGATCTGCTCTTTCGGTACAGTTGTAAGTATACAATATTGTCAACTACACATACTGCACCGTGCATTAGATCTCCAGAACTCATTCGTCTTGCATAACTGCAGCCATGGGCCCTGGATCAGTATCTCCCTGTTCCCTTCTCCTCCCAGTGCCTGGCAATCCTCATTCTGCTCTCTGGTTCTCCCACCATGACTATTTTAGATTCCTCATCTAAGTGGGATCATTCAGGACTTGTCCTTCTGGGACTGCCTTATTTCATGCAGCATAATGTCTTCTGGGTTCATCCCTGTGTTCACATAGGGCAGGATTTCCTTCTTTTCTCTAAGGCTGGATAATACTCCATTGTATATATACTCTACCTCTTCTTGATCCAGTCATCCACTGATGGACGTTTGGGTGGATCTGGGTCTTGGCTGTTGTGCCAGAAACTTTCCATATACATCTCCGCCCAGCCCCAAACTCCCAATGGACACATGGAAAATACAATGGACTGCCACTGGGTTTGCTTGGGCTACTTCCACCTTTTACTAACGGGGAGCCATACTAGAAGGGAAATCATGTGACCCAGGTCTGGCCACAGTGATTGGCTCTGGGATGGGCACATGACCAAGATGGGCCAATCAGAATCTACCTTGGACTCCTTTGAACATACTTTCTGCCCGAACTCGCCACTGGATTTGCTGAGCTGGTGACCAGTGGGAATGCGTGGAGAAGGGGTCCAAGGGTGACAGAAACCATGTGAAAACGCTTGAGCTCCAGATGCAGCTGTAGGGGAAGTTAGACCTATTCCCAGGATTTTAGTTACAGGAACCTTAAATTCTTCTCCTGTTGAAGCCAGTGTGCCTTCCATGTGTGTTGCCTCTGACAGTATGTAATACAGACTCACATTTTGTCCTCATGGTCCTTGAGTCTGGGGTGAGCAATATGCGTGTATTCCCACAGAGGCTCCTCACAATATGGTGAGGTATTCTGTTTTGTAGGCAGGGACACTAAGGTGAGGGGAATCTTGCACAGATTAAACTGCCAATATGTACTCCAGGATTGAAACCTGGGCTAATTCCTGGATGTCTCCATGGTCCCTCTTGTCCAAACTGAATTCGAGAACCTCTCGCAAAGCTGATTTGCCCACAGGGTCCCCATCTCTGGGATAGCATCCCCTTCAGAATGGTGGTGCTAAGCAGAAACCAAGTGTCACCCCCGACCCCTCCCCACTTGCTAGGTCCTGACCATCCACCTCCTCCACAGCCCTGGAAGCATTTACTTCTTTCCCTGTGCACCTCTCTACCTTATCCAAGCTTTCATTTCTTGAAACCTTGGTCTCAAGAATTGCCTCCCCCCTGGTGCTCCTGTACCCATTCTTGCCCCTCTCCTCCAATATGGCTCCCCTTCACATCCAGAGGAATTGTCTTAGAATGCCCATCTTGTCATGTAGCCTTGCCGGGGGACACCGGGTCTGATGACCTGATGGCATAGATTTGCCTCAGGGTTGTTTTGAGAATCATGTAACCCCTCAGTCCCACCTGACTTTTGGGCACAAAGGCTTCAACCCAAAGGTGGACGGGACATGGCTCCCTGCATCTCGGCCATTCCGTCACTCATCCCACCAGTAGCTATTAGCACTTCCTAGTCCCCAGTTGCTCTTGTGGGGCTCCAGAGATGACCCATCGGCCACCTGAGTGAACCTCACAGAGTACTTACCACGGACCGGGTCTGTACTCCATGCTTCCTGCACACTAGCTTGCTCACTCCTCCAGCAGCTCCGTAAAGCAGTGGCTATTCTTTTTTTTTTTTAAGATTTTATTTATTTATTTATTTATTGGACACAGAGAAACATAGCGAGAGAGGGAACACAAGCAGGGGGAGTGAGAGAGGGAGAAGCAGGCTTCCCGTGGAGCAGGGAGCCCGATGCGGGACTTGGTCCCGGGTCTCCGGGATCATGACCTGAGCTGATGGCAGTTGCTTAATGACTGAGCCACCCAGGTGCCCCAAGCAGTAGCTATTCTTAACCCCATTTTACAGATGGGAAGAAAGAGGTCCCTGTTCTCATGGAGTGTATATGCCAGTGAGAGAGCCTGACAAAATCAAGGTATACACACACACACACACACACACACACACGCACGCGCGCGCAACATAATTTAGAGAGCGATGGGCCCACGAGTGGTTCTTGGACTCTGAACCTTCCAGATTATTCATCTCACCTTGAAGCCTATAATGTGGAAAGGGCCCAGGGCAAGAAGAGAAATGAGGGTCCAGGTACTATGTGGCAACAGATTGAAAAGTTATTAATCAAGCTAAGAAACCATACAAATACAATATATGTATACATGTTGTACAATCCTCCCTCTGGCAGACACACCGTCACTATGACCTGGAAGGTCACGGCTGAAATCAGAATTCTCCCAGATTCCTTGGAGTGTCACAGGCCACCCCACGGCTCTGGCCACCCTTCTTTTTCATTCTGCACCTTGATCGTCTTGTGCACCTGGAAAGACAGTGCACGCAGCCCAGAAGTTTAAGTGCTGTCCCAACCCCCACCTGTGGCTGCCCCCGAGCCCTCTGGAGGTGAGGGGCACACACACTGGGGAAGCCAGTCTACCCTCAGCAGGGCATATGAAGGCAAGACACCTGAGCAGGCTTTGAAATGGCTCAGTGATGCTGGGGCAGGAATTCTGGAATTCTGGATCCCCAGAACACGGCCCAGAAGTGGGGACTCTGTGGGCACCAGGGTGGCACAGACCCCTGGCTCCATGGCCCCTTGCCCCATGGGGAAGTGCCTAGCTAGAGAAGGACCAGTGGGAGCCCCCTCCAAATCCTTGGGCCAGCCTTGCTGGGTCCAAGGCAATGCTGCACGTGGTCTTCTGGTTTATATATAAGGTCCTTGGAATTTGCGCCTTGACTGTCCCCTCCCTACGTGTGTAGCTCTGCCTTACTTCCCATACCAGGTTGAATGGTGTCCCCCTGACAACATTCATGTCTGTCCATGTGACCTTATTTGAAAAGCGAGTCTTTGCCGATGTGCCCATGATAAGATGAGATCACACTAGGTTGGGCTGGGCCCTAAATCCAATGATGGCATCCTCATAAAGAGAGGAGAGGACCCAGAGGCACACACAGGGGAAGGTCATGTGACGAGGCAGAGAGTAAAGGGACAGAGCTACAAACCACAGAGCGCTAAGGATCATGGGAAGCCACCAGGAGCCAGGAAGAGGCAAGGACAGCTTCTTCCCTGGGGCCTTGGAGGGAATATGGCCCTGCCAACCCCTTGATTTAGGACTTCTGGCGAATTTCTGTTGTTTCCTACCACACTTGTGGCCCTCGGTTGTGTCAGCCCTAGGAGACTAACACCCTTCTTTGCTCCCTCCGCGCCCTTCCCTCTCCTGTGCAGGAAAAATGTCACTAGCAGGTGGCAACATTCCCCAGCCCCTCCCAATTCACCTGGACAGCCTTGGAGCCAAAATGCTCCTGATGTGCCATCCTTTCCAAGAAGATCACCTCCACCCTGGCCAGGCAGCGCTGGGCGCAGCCTCCCGCTCCAGGGGGTTATGCTGGGTCCCTGAAGCAGGAGCTAGAAGGCTCACTCTGCTCTAGGGAATCCCTCATGGCTGCCCACCTAGGCTGCACCCCAGCCAACACCCAGAGGAATGTGTGTCAACAGACTCCCCTGGGCTCAGACCCTATGTGCTTTGCTGCTTAGCTCACCAGTCAGAAGCCTGCCTGTGTTCAGTTACAGTGAACTGAGGCTGAGGCTGTGCGTGTGCGCGTGTGCATGTGTGTGTGTGTGGGGGGGAGGTAGGGGGAGAGAGAGTGAGAGTGCTGTAAATAATCTTTTGTGCACAAAACCTGCAGCAGAATCGTCTAACCTCCCCCTTCCCAAGTGCAGATGACGAAGAAGTGAACTGAGCAAGAGGTCAGGGCTTTTTAGGAGCTGGAGTGTTGGAACTCCCCAGTGAAGAATTGCTATTTGTTCTAAACTCCGTGAAATGAGATTCCATTTGAATGTCAAAAGCCATTTGTCCTTCATCCATCCACCGACCCACCTATCCACCCACCTATCCATCCATCTAGCTGTCCATCCGCCCATCATTTCCTAGGCTCCCGCTCTAGTTACTGCAACGATGTTACTAACAGCAATAATAATAATAATAGTTTCTTTTCATTGGGCACCTTCCCAGAGACGGGCTGTGTGCTGAGCACCTGGCGTGCACCGTCTGCTTAATCCCCACAGACAATTCCATACAATAGATGCCAACAGACCCAATTCACGTGCTTTGGGAGTTAGGTCTGTGGTTAGGTCTCTGGCCCAAGGCTTCACGGCCCATCTAATCTCTGCATTAGATTAAACGTGGTCAGAAATTCCCTGTTGTTCCCCTGCCGAGAAGTGGTGTCTGTAGCCCCCCAAATCTAAGCTGGCCTCGTGACTTGCTTTCAGTGATAGGATTTGCCAGTGATAGGACTGTATGAGCCCCAAACCCAAGTCTCAAGATGCCTGGCCCCTTCCATCTTTGCTGACTGGGAAGGCTGACCTGAAGGCTTCACATCCAGAACTTGGTCCTACCTCCTGGAACGCGGAAGGCCTCGTGAAGGAGAACGGAGGTCACCAAAGCCAACAGCCGGCACAAGCTGCCGCATGCGGAATGGCGCCCTCCGGACCTTCCAGGCCAGCAGACGCTCCGGCTGAGCGAGCCCGAGCATGACCAGCACGGGAGCTGCTCAGCTAAGCCACAGGATCATAAACACTAATCAGTTGCTGTTTTGGGGTTTTCGCTCAGTAAGTCTCACTGAGACATGCTGGAGAAGGCGGCAAGATAGGATTCTACCCTATTTCTAGAATCTGGGCCTTTCAGAGCAGGGATGCTGCTGGGTCATCCCTGTGAAGGGAGATGTGTCCCACACGGGCTCCCAGGACACCGATGTGGGTTTCATTCACACAGCCACTGGGTGCTGCACGCCCAACATGTGACCATCTCATTCTAAGTGTTGGGATGTTGTGGCAAGAAATACAGAGGACTCCAACCTCAGGAAGCTTGAGATTTAGGGAAGAAGACAGACAAAAGCAATTATGAATTGTGAAGAGTAGGGGATAAGGGACCAAGAGGGACCGAAGAGAAAAGGCCATGGCGTGGGCTAACTTCAGATGAGTGATCAGGAAAGATTCCCCCAAGAAGGCATGCTTAGGCTGAGTCTGCCAGAAGGGTAGGGACGTGCAAAGAGTTCCAAGAAAAATAATCCAGGTCAAAGGAAGTAGTTGAGCAAAGGCCCTGAGTTAGAGCAGAGTCTGGGATTTTGAGTATGGAGGGAGCAGGGTGAAGAATATTGATGGAGACATAGAGAGAAGAGGATCGGCCAGACCGCATCACACGGCCTCGGAGACTGGCTTAGTGCATTTGGGCTGCTGTAACCCAGATTCCACAGACTGGGAGGCTTATAAACAACTCAATCTATTTCTCCCAATTCTGGAGGCTGGGAAGTCCAAGATCAGGTGTTGGCCATTTCAGGGTCTGGTGAGGGCAGTTTCCTGACTTGTGGACAGCCAGCTTCTCCCTGTGTCCTCACCTGGTAAAGCGGTGAGAGAACTCCCTGCAGTCTCTTTTATCAGGACACTAATCCCACCCATGAGGGCTTTACTCTTGTACTTAGTCGCCTCCAAAGGACCCCACCTCCTACAACCATCACCCTGGGGCTTAGGACTCAACATATGACCTTTCACAGGCCACATTCAGTCTACAGCACAGGTTACAGGGAAAAAATTAGAAATGTTCTCCAAGTGTGCTGGGAAAGGAACAGATAGTTTGGAGCACAAGAGGAACATGACTGTATTTAGATTTTAATAAATACCTCTGTCGTATGCACAACAGATCAAAGAGAAGCCGTGGGAGGAGGTAATGTGAGACAAGAAAGGAAGCCAGTAAGGACAGGTGACAAAGCAAATTACCTCTGTGAGCAACCAGAGCTCAGTGCCACTTAGGAACCTGGGGAGACGGTTCTGAACACAGAACCTCAGAGTGGATCCACCAAGAGGTGAGGGCACTGGGTTAGTCACACAGCAGCCCTCTCCAATCACTGGCTGAGTTGTCACCTCATTTCCCCATACAGTTTCTATGTACTGTTGGACATTTCCAACCATTCCTTTTTATTTTATTTTTTATTTTCCTTATTATTTTTTTAAAGATGTATTTATTTTAGAGACAGAAAGAGAGCATGTGTGCCCAAGTGGGGCGAGGGGGAGAGAGAGAAGGAGAAGGAGAGAGAGAGAATCTCAAGCAGACGTCACACTGAATATGAAGCCCAATGGAGGGTTCGGTCTCAAGACCCCAAGATCAAGACCTGAGCCAAAATCAAGAGTCAGACATTCAGCCTAATGAGTCACCAAGGCAGCTCCTCCAACCGTTCTTTACATTAGCCACGTTCTAATTTGCCCCATCTGGAGGTGAGCATGTTGGCCTCAGACAGGGCCCAGCCCTCTGAGAGCTGTAAATGTCCCCTACCATTTGCTGAGGCTCTGGGGAGAAACTGAACTGGACCACCACACCAGAGCTGAGCCCACTTTGTTGCCCTACCTGTTGGCCTGGGACACCGGGGTCCTATGCTGCGTGGGGGCGGGGAGAGGGGGACACCTTGCCTCCCAGATTCACACTGGCATCTGAAAGCTCTTCCCCCAAGGCAGAGGAGCAAAGGAGGGTATTGTGCATTGTGGCTTTTCTCCGCCCGGCCACATGAATGCCGGCTGATGCTAAGTGGAGGGGGTAGGACTAAGTCAAACACGAACGGGCTCTTCTCTGCCCTCCATGTGGGGGACAGCCTTGCCACTTGGCAGAGAGTACAGACATATCTGCCCATCCCCAGATAGCTCGGGGTTGATCTTTTATCCCAAACTTCCGCTCCTGACCCCTCTGCCCACAATGATAACAAGAAAAGGTGATGGACGTCCTCTCTGTCCCCAGGTGCCTGCTCTGGCTGGCTGTGTGTCCTTGGGCAAGTCACTTAACCTCACTGAGCCCCGGGTTCCTGACTCACAGCACCAGGATGAGGAAAGCACTGCCCCCAGTGTTCTTACAAGTACTGGGCACAGAAGGCACTGGGCCGGTGTGGCCACCACTTCTGGGAGCACAGGACCTAGATCAGGACAGTTCTAAAAATACGTTTTATTGGATTTTCCTTCCAAGCTACAGAAGCAACGGAAGCTCCTTAAAACAAGCCAAATAGCAGAGATGAACAAGGAAAAGCCTGATGTCCTTCCTGCCCTTCACCGAACCTCAGGATGCCCGGGCCCTGGCCCGCCACACTCCCATGTGCCCTGGAGGGGGTGACTGTTTGACCATCTTTCTTTCCTTTCCAAACCTGTCTCCTTATAGGCCTCCCTGTGTGTATACGTGGTTTCTTTGTTTCATTTCTTCAGAAATGAGCTAATTCCGCCCAGATTTTCCCAGGCAACGACCACAGAAATTGACCTCATTTTTTTTTTTTTTAAAGCAGGTTCCTGTTATTTCCCACTGGCGCTAAAATCTCAATATATTTTGAGGTACTGGCCCCACCCCTTGCCGAGGGATATTTAGGCTGTTTCCAGCTCCTCATTCAGCAGCCATGCCACACTGACACCTTGGCTCGACCTCCTCGGAGAGGATCCCCCACATGTGACCAGGTCTGGGTCCTGGTCAGAGCTCAGTCGCTGCTAGGGTGAGCTGCGCCCTCCCTGGGAGGTTTATTTTGGGGGTGATGGGCAGGAGCAGGGGGGCTGAGAGTTGCTGAGATCCTCCAGAGGGGAGAGGGCTCTGGAAGTTTCCAGGTGCTTCCAAGGGGCTAGGAGGGGCCGCAGGGGGTCCCCTGGAGGGAAGCCCACAATCCAAGAATGCCCCGGCCTGGTGCTCTACCCAGGATGAGGGGGAGAAGACTTCACGGGAGACCAAGGCTACCAGGGACTCCCAGGGACCCATTTTAGGGACAAGTGGTTTGGGAAGGAGGTGAAGCAGGGTGAAGGGGACCCAGACCTCCATCCTGGCTCGTGCAGGGCCCCCTACTTTAGGATGAGTGACAGACTTCGCCACTGCCATGGCTTCCCAGAGTGTGCAGGAGGGAGGGAAGCTCCCGTGTGGCATCCCCCAGGCCTGGAGGTGGGGCTGGGGCCTGGCTGGAGGACCCCAGGGGGGTGGCTTGGAAGGGAGTCAGCTCTGATATAGTAGTCCTAACAGACCAACTTCCAGAATGTGTTCCAGGTAAGCCCACCTCTCCAAATCACTACCCACACACGTCACCTGCCCTTCCTCCCGGCAGGTGTCCCCGAGGCCACCTCCACCGGCCAGTCCTCAGAAATTCACACTCCCTGCGCCCAGAACCCTGTCCTGACCCCGCCTCTCAGAGCCCAGCTCCACCTGGCCTACAGGGCCGTGGCCTGGGCTCCCACCTTGACCTCTGCCCCCTGCCTTTGCATCTGCTGTTCCCTCCGCCTGCAGCTGTGTCCCAGACCCAGCCTTGCTGGCGCTTCTGTCCAATAGGGCCAGGCCCGCATGGGACCTGCTCCGAGAGGCCTGGGGAGCCTGCCTCGGGCTGCTCCCTCCTCCACTGCCTCACTGTAGCATTTTCACAACATTCTGCTCTCTCCGTTGTGGACTTCGTCGAGGGTCCCCCAGGAGCACAGAGACCCCCTCGGGCTTTTCACTGCACTGTCCCTGGACTCGGCAGAGTGCCTGGTGTGTCTCTGGAGCTGGCAGTTGCTGTCACCAAAAGAAGAGCCGTTCCCCAGCCCATCTGAGGAGAGGGCCAGGGGCTTAGGGCACGACGTCCGGCTCACTGGGCTGTGCTGTCCTCACCGCAATGACACAATCCCTTTGCAGGGCGTACTCCGAGCAGGGCGCTGGGATTTCCAGGTGGCCTCACTGCTCCCGCTACCACCCACCCCTCCCCGCCAGGAAGCAGAGGAGGGGGGACCTTGGTGAAGACGAGGGGAGGGCACAGGGGGAAGAAAAGAACCGCGTGTGCCATTTTACTGGGCGGTCAAGGACATTCAAGGCCATTAGGAACATGGGGCCAACTTGACATAGTAAAGCACCACAGGTGGCCCGTGACGGGAAGTGGCCACCTGGCATGGGCTCCAGTCACCTCAGGCCGGCTTCCCAGCGGCTGCTGCGGAGGGAAGCAGAGGTCAGAGCAGAGAGAAGATGCTACAGCGCTGGCCCAAAGACGGACGAAGAGGCCACGAACCAAGGAGGGCAGCTGCCTTGAGAGCCTGAAGAGGCGAGCAAACAGAGTCTCTGAGAGCCTCCAGAGAAAGAACGCAGTCCCAAGTTCCCAAGTCAGACTCCAGACCTCCAGAACTGCAAGGTACCACAATTTGCATTATTTTAACTACTTAACTTGTGGCAATTCGTTGCAATAGCCGCAGGGAATGAAAGCAGTGGTCGTGTGTGTGTGTGTGTGTGTGTGATGGGGGAGGGGGTGGTGCTCCACTCATGATCCCACCACGATCCACTACAGAATTTGTGGAGGGACCTGGTTCAAAACTCAGTAAGCATTTCACAATGGCGCCAGCAGAGCCTTCAACCAAGGATGGGGTCCTTCTGATCGTGGGGCTGGGGGCATTCCAGAGCCCACCACACGTTACATGGTCAGCTCAGGCCAAGAAGCAAAGGGACAGGGGGCCCTGAGGGCGTGCGATGGTGGGTAGGACCCAAGAGCTCTTTGCCAAGTGACACTTGCTTTGGCCCAAATTAAAGGGGGGAGTAAGAGTGCTCCAGGTGAGGGGAGGAGCAGGTGCAAAGGTCAGGAGGTGGGGGAGGGTCTGGTTCCCTGCTTCCTCATCCAGAGATAGCTGCTCCCTCTGTGAGGAACAACTTTTCTCTCCAGGACCTGACATTCCCCCTCTCCCAGCCACCCCCAGGGCACTCGGCCTTGACTCCATGGACTCAGCACCTCCCCTCCCTGTTTAACTACAGCATTTTGCCCCCATCCTTTTGAGTATTTGTGAACAGACTTTATTTTGGAAAGATTATGGGTGTGCGGAAGAGTTGCAAGATGGGAGACCATCCTGCTGCCCCTCCCCCTGGCCTCAGGGAACTACCAGTTGTTTCCTCAAAACGAAGACCATACCATTGGGACCTCACTAGTAACTACACTCCAGACCGCATTCAGGTTTCCCGTTTTTCCACGAATGTCCTTTTCCTCTTCCAGGACCTGGTCCAGAGAACCGCACTGCATTCTGCTTCCCCTCCCATGCTGAAAATTAGTACCCAAATCTTATGATGGGCCAGGCCCTGTGCCTAGGACTTCCAAGCCCCGATCTCCAGGATTTCTCATCATCATCACAACCCTCACTTTGCAGATAAGGAAAATGAGGCCGATCTTAAGTAACAAGAGGACTTTGAGGGACCCTCACTGAATCTGGTTTCTAGCTTGCCATCCCAACCTCCCTCCCACCACCATGTTCCCCAGGCAGGGTCCTATCCTATCCCAGGGCTTCCCAAACCTGAGTCCTGTGGGGTGTTTCCTTTTGAGGTTTTTCTCTATTTGTTTGGGTTTTTTCTTTAAACCAACTCATTTTTAAAAACCAAAAAACATTCTTAAAGGTCCCGCCACACATCGATTGCAGTGGAAAGCCTTAACTATTGGCCAGAAGGAGACGTTAACCATGCAGGGAGAGACAATGAAGGCCAAGTGATGTCATGTGTTCCAGCAGATGCTGGTGTCTGGGCTCTGGGCAACTGAAACCTCAGCAAGGGACTTCAGTGCTGACTGACCAGGGAGGGAGTGCCCGCTCTGCCCCCACGGCAGCCAGGAAACGCAATTCTGGGGAAACCTGGCAGGCGAACCCAGGTAAGCCAACATGGCAGTGGGGAAGGGACTCAGCAGGAATAAACACCAAACAGGTCCCCATTGATCAAGCATCTGTGGCACACCATTATCCCTGTTGCCCAGATGCGAAAACGGAGGCTCAGAGAGGTTGCATAGCTAGCCTATGGACACACAGGAGTAAGGACTGTCTCTCCAAGTGGGTGCCTCAGGTCTCTTCCTGAGCTGGAGTGAGTTGTTGGGTAATCAGTTTCCATTATTCAACACCCACCTCTGGGCATCTGACATTGTGTTGCAAGGGCCTTGGGATGACCTTGAGCCTAGGTATTGGGAGTTTTCCGAGTTTATAGATGAGGCAACCAAGGACCAGAGAGGATGGGTATTTTGGCCAAGGCAAGAAAGAAGGTGATATGACCAGGGTTCTACCTCACAGCAGCTGGACCCCTAAGAAAGAGCTGCCTGAGCCACACATCTGGTGTTCCTGGGATGTATGGAAATCTCAGAATGTTCCAGAAAGAGATGCCAAGAGTCTGATGACCTCAGCAGCATCAAGCTCAGGTAGCTTTGGGCCAATCAGAGTAGGAAAATGTGTCTTCCCCTCCAGAGGTAAATTAGAGAATGACAGTTAACTTAACAAAAATCTTCAAGAATGAGCTGGTGTTTGAAGATGAATATCTGATTCGCTTTTCACAACAGGATACTTTCTGGGCCTCTGAGGCTTTGGCTTCCAAAGGCTTCGGCCAGGGGGCAGTCACTCTTACAGCCTGGGAGCCAGACTCGGTCCACTGCACTTTTTTTTTTTTTTAATGTGCTAACATTTAAGAAAACGTGAAATCTACCTTCTCAACCAATTTTTCAGTGCATAGGACACCACTGACCTCTAGGCAAGCTCTGGTGTGTACCCATTTGGCCTGCCTGAAGCTTTATAGACTCGTTGCATGGTGAACTCCCCATTCCTCGGGGCCCCAGGCCCTGGCAAGCACCACCCCAATCTCTGCTTCTGTGAGTCTGACTGCTTTTGGTGTCTCCTCTGAGTAGACTCCCAGAGTATGTGTCTTTCTGGGACCAGCTTTAGGCTGCTTAGTCCGCAGGCGTATCCACAGTCGCTGCCTAGATATGGCAGCATTTCCCTCTCTTTGCAAGGCGGAGCAGCACTCCACTGTATGTCTACACCATATTGTCTTCATCGGTCCATCAGTCACGTGGGGAGTCTCCACATCTTGCCAATGGGGACTACTGCAGCCAGGAGCAGGGGAGTGCAGATGGCTCTTTGAGACCCTGGCGTCAGTCCTTTCGGATGTATACCCAGAAATGGCACACTGGATCAGCTGGTAGCTCGACTTTAATTTTTCGAGGAGACTCCAGACCATTTCTGCAGCAACTGTCCTGGCGTACACCACCCGCACTGCACAAGGTTTCAATTTCTCCACATCCTCTCCAAGCCTGTTCTTTGGGGTTGTTTTAGAGTCGCCATCCTTGTGGGTATGAGGTGACAACTCAGTGTGGTTTGGACCTGCATTTCCCTGCTGGTGGGTGACGCTAACCCTTTCTGTTGGCCAGTTGTGTCTTCTTCGCAGGAATGTCTACTCAAGTCCTCTGTCCATGTCTTCCTCAGGTTGCTTGTTGTTTTGCTGCGGAGCTGCTGGAATCCCTTATGTATTCTGGAGATCAGCCATTATCAGATATGAGGTTTGCAGACCTCTCTCCTGCTCTGTAGGCTGCCTTTCCTGTCTATTATTGATGATTTATTTTTTGGCTGGGCTATTTTTGAAAATAAAGTTTTGAAATACTTCTTTTAGATTAAAAATATTTGGGGGGATAGAAGTGACATATAATATTGTGTAAGTTTAAGGTGCATGGGTGTTGGCTTATCACATTTCTCTGTTGCAACGGGATTATTACAGTAGCTTTCGCTGACCCCTTTGTCATGCCACATAGTTCTCACTTCTTTGTCATACTGATGTTAATAAAGTTTTATTGAGACACAGTCACACCCATTTTTGCACACATACTCTCTGCAGCTGCCTTTGACCCACAGCAGCGGAGTGGGACCATTGCTACAGTGACCATACAGCCAGCAAAGCTTGAGATACTTGCTCTCTGGCACTTTACAAAAGGTTTGCCAACCCTTGTCCTAGCCCTCAGGGGCTTCAGGGAAGTGAAGCCAGGGCACCGCACTCGTGCCAAGAACATGTTCGAAGCCAACAGGGTAAAGGTTGCACTGAGTAGAGGAAGAATGGAGGAAGGGAACACCGTTCTGAATCTTGAGTATCAGAGAGACTTCAGGAGGGAAAAAGGAAGGACCCTGAACACAGGGTCCTGTCCCAAGCAGCCCCAACTTCCAGAACCTCAAGGGGCCCCTGATTATCCCTTCCCCCACCTCCTGTTTCTGTCAGGGCCAGCAGACCACAGCGTTGACTCTGCAAGTCAGGATAACCCTGAAAAAGCAAAGCTAAGCTTGTCCATCAGCCTGACAGGAATGAGGCTTAAACAGAAATTAAACGAATTTATAGAAAATTTGAATTCCAACACATCTGAGCTTGGAGCTGTGTCGTACGCACCCACCCATGTCCACCTTGGTGAAAGAGCAATGGTGTGACAGAAGCCAGGTTGGCCTGTGTTTCAGGAACGTCTCCACGGAGTTAAGGTTGACACACAAATGAGATCCCCAGGTCCCTGTTCCCTCCAAAGCAGCCACCAACCTTGTATTGTGCTCACTGGGAGGAGGCAGGAACATTACCATCCCCATGTCACAGGGGAACAGAGAGAGGTCCAGGGGCTGTTTCTTTAGTAAAACCAGCCCTTAGATCCATGGTGAGTAGAACCTTCTAGAAAAAGCTCTCCCTGGGCAGGAAGTAAGACAGCCTCTGAACTGAGTGCTAGCGTCTGGCATGTCATCTGTTTTGGGGAGGTAGTGCCCCTCTCTGCTTATGTCACTGTGCAGCCTGAGGGCTGGAGGTAGTCGTGGGGCGAGATGGTGGTAGATGTGGGGCGAGATGCTGTGGACTACACTCTGGGCTCCTCACGCTTAGGGTCTCCAGGGAGTAGAGTCAAAAGGGTTCAGGCAGTGCGGGAGTCCCGAGTGGGCTCCAAGGGGAACTCGCCATTCGGTGTCCCCATGCACAGTGCCAGGGATCTAAGTGAGTCTCATAGATTTTAAGGCGACCCCACCCAGCTCCCAACTGACTCAACCTTAGGACTGAAGCCTACCAGAGCTCCCCTTGCTGCCTGCCTTAAGCCATGGGTGGGGGCGGGGGGAGGAGATTGGGGAAAGGGATGGGCGGAGACTCCACTGTGTTTAATGAGCAGTTTCCATCAGGCCGGGACCCCTGCAACAGAAAGAAGACAGACACCAGACTGACAGAAGAGCGAGGGCTCACATTGGCTCTGGGGTTCATATGCTGCCACTTGGGTCCTAGTCCAGTCTACCGTGCTTTCTAGAAGCCCACTGACTCTCTTGTTGCTTGCCTACTTCAGGCCAGGCTCTGGGCACAGCTGATCTCATGGAATCCTCCCAACAGCTCAAGGTTAGAGCTATTATTACCCCTTTTCTCATAGATGGAGGAAACGAAACAGAGATGTTGAGTAACTTCCCCAAGGTCACACCGCCATGAGAGGCTGAAGTGAGACTCAGTGTGACACTCACACCAAAGCTGCTGCTCTAAAGCCTGCTTTGTTTTAAAGATGCTTCTTTTTTACTTACTTTGAAATTCTGAAAAGTGGGTCCAAAAGAAAAAAAAAGAAAAAGGGCAACGGACAAATCTGCATTCCCTCCCCAAGTCCTCCATCTACTCTGTTTCCTCCCCACCCCCATAGGTAACACCTAACCATTCAGTGGGTAGCTGCAGTTTCTTTATGTAGAGAAGCTAATAATACAAATGGAGACCTATCTGGCTTTTTAATGCAAAGGAGTATGTACTATATGCTGTTCAAAACTTGCTTTACTCAGCCAATAAAGCTCAGAGATGGTTCCTCCCTGTTCTTCACGGCTGCATAGTACAGTATTTTCGTTATATGGACTAGGCCAGTTTCTTTAATCAGCTCCCTACTTTCGGGGGTTTAGGCTGTTTTTACTCCTTCGCTTTTAAAAACATTGTTGCAAAGGATAACCTTGTACATAAATAAGGTCCCACGGCTCTCCGTTTATCTGTAAGACTGCTGCTGGGCTGCAGCCCAGCTGGGACAGAGGGTTTCTGCATTTGTAATTCGGACAGATACTGCCAAAGGAGAACAAGTTCCAAGCACAGCACAGTCCCAATCCCAAAACCCTGGGGAGCCAAAACCTGGATGGGAGCTGAGAACCGGGGGAACTACCGCCTCCGGGGGCGCGGTCTGGGGGCGGGGCCAGCCCAGGGGTGGAGCCTGGAGGGCGAAAGACCGCCTCCCCCGCTCTGACTGGCTCCCCTCGTTCCGCCACCATCTCACCATCTCACCATCTCACCATCTCAGCAGCTCCGCAGCTCACCCCACCTGCTTCCTCTAAATTTTCCTGTGATGGCTTAACTGTCATGGCAGCACGTGGCCTTAAACGCACACGATGAGACAGCACCCAACCACGAAAGGAGAGCAAGACAGAGGGGGCAAGCACCAAGATGTGTTCAAAACGGAGCCAAATGGGAAAACATGCTGGGAAAGGGAAGCCTCCCCCATCCCCCAGGGATGCCGTGCAACGGGGCAAGGTGTCATTTACTGGACTTTCCCCGATGAGCTGAGCCGTTAAACAAGGACACCGAGCCGCCTGCTGCGTACCCTGGGCACTTTCTAATCAGGAGGACATTCATGGTAGCTCGTCCCTGGGCCAGGGCCCCAAGCAAAGGGTTTCACGTGCATTATCCCAGTTAAGCCTCCAGCCACCCATGAGGTCAGTTCTATTATTATTCTCGATCTCTGTCCTCCAAAAGAGGACACAGGTGAGGTAATCACCAAGCCCGAAGAGCCAGAGAAAGTTTGTTTGGATCATCACAGCCACAGATCATTAGCAGGACATTTGAAAGGGGTGGGTAATGGGGCTAAAAATATTTATTTGGAGCACATTCTTAGGGCAGGTCAAGTTCCCCATCCAGAGTTCCCATCCGCTTCCTGTTGCAATAGCTTTGGGGACAGGGAAGGCTTGGTGAGTGAGGGGACAGAACATCTCAGCTCCTCTGGGAGGATGATCAGCATCGATTTATTACTTGATAAAAGTAATGCATGTCTATGACAGAAAAGTTGGAACTTATGGGGAGAAAATGAAATTGATCCATAAACCCACCACCCAGGGGAAGCCTCTGTTAATGTCGTGGTAGGGTAGCTGCGGGTCTGTCTCCAGAACATGCATATGTGATCATACATTCATGGGAGTTTAACACATGTGCAGAAAAGAACGCGGTTCAGAAAGGTAGAGCTTTCTGAATTTTCAGAGCACCATCGCCCATGTAATGAGCCTCCAATGAAGAGACACACCACGACTACATGTGTTTTCTAAATGAAATCGGGATCCTGTGGTATTGTGGCTTGAACTGTGTCCCCCAGAAAGCTATGCTGAAGTCCTGCCTCCAGGTACCTTGTTTGGAAATAGGGTCTTTACTGATAGAATCAAGTAAGGTGGATCACCCTGGATGAGGGTGGGCCTTGATCCAGTAGCCAGGATCCTTCTAAGAAGAGACCCCGAGGAAGAAGCCTCATGTTAACAGAGGCAGAGCATGGAAGGCTACAGCTACAAGCCTGGGAATGCTCAGGATTGTTGCAACCCCCAGAAGCTAGAAGAGGCAAGGAAGCCTTCTTCCTTGAGTCTTCAGAGGGGAGCACGGTTCCTGCCAACATCTTCATCTCAGACTTAAACAGCCTGCAGTGTTCCGTGAGAATCAATTTCGATTATTTTAAGCCATGCTGCTTCCATCAATTTGTCCAGGTGGCCTGAGGACACTAACACGTACGGTGTGTGCTGTGGAATATCGTTTCTGGTTATGGAAGTCACAGGAGTTCGCCCCCTCTTGCTTGAGCACGTGCTCCAGCTCCTGGACTGACACTCCGAGAATGTCACCTGCAGCTGGGTGACCAGAGCAGGCATCTTGGATGATGTCGCCACCAAAATCACTTCGGTGGTTCCTCAGTGTCCATGTGGCCTGGGTCCTGTGCCCTCCAACTTCATCTGACACCTTGCTCCCTGTATAGCTACACAGGCCATCTTTGGCCCCTTCTCCTTTTTGTTTCAGCTGCCACAGGGCCTTAGTACAGGCTGCGCCATCTGCCACAGAGGCCCTCACTCTCCCTTGACATGCACCCAGCTCATCTCTCTTGCCCCTCACATCATGTACCCTTGTAACCCTAGTGATCTCATGACCTTTCCTCATGGTTTTGAGGGAAGGGCTCCCAGGAGACTCAGTTTCCCCAGCTCCCAGAGAGGACACCCCCTCCTTCATCCTCCACTGGCTCTGGGGACCCAGCACCCCTTCTAAACGTCTCCTACATCTCACCCCTCCTCACCACCCAGGGCCACCTCTTGGCATTGTGGGAGCACCCCCTGCCCTCTACTCTGCCCACCCTGCTGAGAGCTCTCTGTTAGACAAAGCCCACAGCCCTACGACAGGGTCCACAGGGAGGTGAGGGATTTGGTTTTCCTAAGCACCACCTGTGGGGACTTCCTTTAAGTTATGTAACTTAGGGTCGCTGCCAGGCTCTGGGACCAGCTGGGATGGGCTATAAAATGCTCAAGGGGCAGCACAAACATTTGGAGTTCTGTCTGGAAACCCAAAGGCCTGGGACAGGGAAACAGCTGAATACATCTCTGACAGTGTGCCCAGGGCTCATATCCCTAGAAAAGCAGAGGCGGATGGGAAACCTGTGTCCCGGGGAGCACGCAGCCATTGGCGGTGTGGGTTGATTTCCTCTCCCTCTGTCTAGGGAGGCGATTCTCCCAAGAGCAGATTGTCATGGACGGTTTCCCAAGCAGAGAGGCAGAGGCTGCCTCTCTCCTAATACGATGAGGCAGTCTGGGAGAGGGACTCCAGGGGCAAGTCTGTGCCCGTCTTGGGCAGGGCTGCAGTGGAGTAAAGCAAAGCTCAGCCCACGTCTGCTCATCACCTGCCCTGGGCCTCTCCAGGGAAGGCTGTGCCCAGCAGGGCCTGGCGTGGCATCAGCATTCAATTACCACCTCGTGGATGCCTGACGGCCTTGCTGGATTGAGGTATGGCTGGCTGGTGGAGTGGATGGACAGAAGGACAGAGCCACGGATGGACGGGCGGACGGACAGACGGACGGATGGACAGGTAGATTAAGGATGGAGGTATAGAGATGAATGGATGGACGGAGGAACAGACAGATGAATGAATGAGCCGGTGGAAGAATAAATAGATGAATGGCTGGCTGACTGGTGAACAAACAGGCGGATGGATACATGGATGACATTGCAAATCTTTAAGGACAGAGAAGGAGACTTTGCAGGCCCAAGGTGCAAACCAGGTGTGATGGCAACAGCCCAGTCTTAAGGTGAGCCTCGGCACCCAGCAGGCCACCTGCTGCGGAGAGTGATTTGGGCAACTCACACCTTGGGGACAGGTAGACACTGGGGAATGGTGTACGACCATGCCCGCCCCTCCTGGGCCTTGGTTGTGCTGCCTGGAGAAACTTTCTCCACTTCTGTGCCTGCCCAACTCCCCTCAGTCTTTTTTTTACTCTTCTGGGGCTTTTCTGTCTCACGAAAGACCCCTGAGCGCCCCCCCCAACCAGGCTGGGACCAGTTCTCCCACTGACCACAGCCTCCCTCCAGTGCCGCAGAGCACCGTATCTGGTGATGGGCCATTCACTCCTGACCCCACCTTGGGTCCCTCAAGGACGAAGAGCACACCAGGCTCCTGTTTCCATCCCCAGTGCTAAGCCTGGCACACAGCAGCGCTCGGAAAATGCCGCTGAACCAAGCCAAGCACACTCCGGAGGAGGGCATTCTGGTCCCTGCTCCTGCTGCCATACAGGCCTTGGGAGCAGATCAGAAATATACTCCCCCGGGGCTCCTGGGCGGCTCAGTAGGTTAAGCAACTGCCTTTGGCTCAGGTCATGGTCCCAGAGTCCTGGGATCGAGCCCCACATGGGGCTGCCTGCTCGGCGGGAAGCCTGCTTCTCCCTCTC
>PITA01021150.1:0-33345 GCA_004023965.1 Spilogale gracilis | reverse complement strand
AGGGGCGCCTGGGTGGCTCAGTTGGTTAAGCGACTGCCTTCGGCTCAGGTCATGATCCCGGAGACCCGGGATCGAGTCCCACATCGGGCTCCCTGCTCGGCGGGAGGCCTGCTTCTCCCTCTCTCACTCCCCCTGCTTGTGTTCCCTCTCTGGCTGTGTTTCTCTGTCAAATAAATAAAATCTTTAAAAAAAAAAAAAACTATAAAACTCTAGAAGAAGATATTCACAAGGTTTGAGTACACAAAGATTTCCTAGACATAATACAAAACATGAGTCATAAAAAAAGTCATAAATTAGACTTCACCAAAATTTAAAACTTCCATTCTTTGAAAAATGCCATTAAGAAAATCAAAATGCAAACTACAGACTGGAAAAAATATTCTCAATGCATATGCCTGAAGAAGTATTTGTATCCAGAATATACTTAATTCAGTAAGAAGAAAGCAACCCAATTAATTGGGGGGGTGTCTGGGTGCGTCAGTTATTAAGTAGCTGCCTTCAGCTCAGGTCATGATCCCAGGGTCCTGGGATCCAGCCCTACAGTCAGGCTCAGCAGGAAGCCTGCTTCTCCCTCTCCCACTCCTCCTGTTTGTGTTCCCTCTCTCACCATGTCTCTCTCTGTCAAATAAATAAATAACATCTTTAAAATAAATAAATGAAATTGGGCAAGAGATTTTAACAGATACTGTACAAAAGTAGATATACTAACAGTCAATAAGCAAAGAAAAAGATGCATAACATTATTTTTTTAAAGATTTTTATTTATTTATTTGACAGAGAGAGAGATCACAAGTAAGCAGAGAGGCAGGCAGAGAGAGGAGGAAGCAGGCTCCCTGCTGAGCAGAGAGCCTGATGCGGACCGCGATCCCAGCACCCTGAGATCATGGCCTGAGCCGAAGGCAGAGGCTTTAACCCACTGAGCCACCCAGGTGACTGATGCATAACATTATTAATTCATCAAGGAAATGGAAATTAAAAACAACAATAGAACGTCATTACATGGGGCGCCTCAGTGGTTCAGTTGGTTGGACATCTGACTCTTGGTTTTGGCTCAGGTGATGATCTTATGAGTCAGAGATAGAGCCCCATGACAGGCTCCATACTCAGGCAGGAGTCTGCTTCAAGATTCTCTCCCCCTGCCCCTAGACCCTCTCATGCGTGTATGCCCTTTATGTCACTCTCACTCCCTGTCAAATAAATAAAGAAATATTAAAAAAAAAAAACAAAGCCATTACACATCCAAAAGAATGGGAAAATTAAAAAGAATAGTAATAGTTCAAAGAAGAAATCATCAAGGAAATTAGAAATATCTTAAAAAATGAAAATGAAATACAACCTGCCAAAACACATGGGATATTATGAAAGAGTAAAAAAAAAAAAAGAGTAAATTAAACCCAAAGTTAGCAGAAAGAAGGAAATTAATAAAGATTAGAGTAGAGGGGCGCCTGGGTGGCTCAGCTGGTTGGGTGACTGCCTTCAGCTCAGGTCATGATCCCGGAGACCCGGGATTGAGTCCCACATCGGGCTCCCTGCTCAGCGGGAAGCCTGCTTCTCCCTCTCCCACTCCCCCTGCTGTATTCCCTCTCTGACTGTGTTTCTGTCTGTCAAATAATTTTTTTAAAAATCCTTAAAAAAAAAACATTAGAGTAGAAATAAATGAATAGCAAAAGGAAAAACAATAGAAAAACTCAACAAGAGTTGACTCAGTCACGAGTCAAGATCAACAAAATGACAAGCCCTTTTTTTCCTAGGTTAAGGAAAAAGAGAAGACTCAATGAACTACAATCAGAAATGAAATAGAAAACATTACAATTGATATTGCAGAATAAAATGATTATAATAAACTACATGAACAGCTATATGCTAAAAACTGGATGACAAGAGAAGGGATAAATTCCTAGAAACATACAACCTATCAAGATTGAATCACAAAGAAGTAAAAAATCTGAACAAAACTGTAACTAGTAAGATTGACTTCGCAATCAAAAGCTTCCCAATAAACAAAAGCTTCAATGAAGAAATCTAATAAACATTTAACAAAGAACTAACAGCAATCCTCTTCTAATTTTTCCAAAAAATTGAAGAGAACACTTCCAAACTCAGTTGATGAGCTCAGCATTACCCTGATACCACAGCCAGATAAAGACACTACAAGAAAACTACAGACCAATGGATATAAAAATACTCAATAAAATACTAGCAAACTGAATTCAATAACACATTAAAAGATTATAACCACACCAAATGGGACTTATCCCTGGAGTATAAGAGTGGTTGAACTACAAAAATCAATCAGTGTAATAAAACACATTAACAGAATGAAGGGGAAAAAACACATGAACATACAATTGATGCAGAAAATTTGTCAAAATTCAATACCCATTCATGATTAAAAAAAAAAAAAAACTCAACAAACTAGGAATAGAAGGAACCTACCTCAACATTATAAAGGCGTTATGTGAAAAGCCCACAACTAATATCACACTCAATGATAAAAATTGAAAGCTTTCCCTCTAAGATCAGGAACAAGGCAAGACTACCCATTCTCAACACCTCTACTCAACATGATATGTGAAGTCATAGCCAAAGTAATAGGGCAAGAAAATTGAATAAGATGGATTCAAACTGGGAAGGAAGCTATAAAATGATCTTTGTTCACAGATGACATAATCTTATATATAGAAAACCCTAAAGATTCCATATATTTTTTAAAAAGTTAGAACTAATCAATGAATTCAGTAAAGGTTCAGTATACAAAATCAACACACAAAAATCAATGTGCTTCTATACACTACCAATGAACAATACAAATAAACAATCCCATATATTTCCCATTTAGCATCAAAAAGAATACTTAGGAGTAAATTTAACCAAGGAGGTAAAAGACTTACACAATAAAAACTATGAATTATTGCTGAAAGAAACTGAAGATGACACAAATAAATAAGAAGACATCCCATGTTCATGGATTAAAAGACCTCACATTGGCACACCTGGGTGTCTCAGTCATTAAGCGTCTGCCCTCGGCTCAAGTCACACTCCCAGAGTCCAGGGATTGAGCCTTGCATCGGGCTCCCTGCACTGCGGGAAGCCTCCTTCTCCCTCTCCCACTCCCCCTGCTTGTGTTCCCTCTCTAGCTGTGTTTCTCTCTGTCAAACAAATACCGATCTTAAAAAAAATAAAATAAAGAACTTCTGTTTACCAAGAGACATCATTCGAAAAATACAAGGGCAGATCACAGAGTGGAAGATAATATGTACAATGCATATCTTAACCAAGAATTTGTATCCAGATTATATAAAGAGCTTTTCCTACAGATTAGTAAGAAAAAGACACAAACACACACACACACACACACACACACACACACACAAATTGACAAAGGACTTCAACAGGCACTTCACAAATTAGGATATCCAAATGGCAGTAAACAAAAGGGGACTCAACTTTATTAATCATGAAGGAAACAAATAAAAGCCATAATGAGGTAGCACTATACAATTGCCAAAATGATTAAAATTAAATAGACTAGGGGCGCCCGGGTGGCTCATTCGTTAAGAGTCTGCCCTTCAGCTCAGATCATGATCCCGGAGTCCCAGGACTGAGCCCCACATCAGGCTCCCTGCTCGGCAGGAAGCCTGCTTCTCCCTCTCTCACTCCCCCTGCTTGTGTTCCCTCTCTAGCTGTGTTTCTCTCTGTCAAATAAGTAAATTAATTAAATATTTAAAATTAATTAATTTAATAGACTGAAAATACCAAATGTCAGCAAGAATGTGAAAAATTTCATAAACTGCTTGTAGAAGTTCAAATTGTACAACTGTTTTGAATTACCTATAAAGTTGATCACACTTTTACCCTATGATCCCACAAGTACAGTCCCAGGTATAGCCAACAGAAATTATATACCTATGCATTTAAGGATATATCCCAAAATGATCACAGCATTATTTATTTATAATAACCAAAACCTAGAAACAATCCAAATACCCAACAGCAGAATGGAAAAGTAAATTGTTGTATATACAGCAATAAAAGTGAACAGACTACAGTTACATGTAACATGAGTCAATCTCATAAACATACTATGGAGCTAAAGGAGTCAAAAACACTCAGAAGCCACTAAAGGTTGGATTCCACTTAAAAGATGGTCATGGCACCTGCCTGGCTCAGTCTGTGGATCTCAGGGTTGTGAGTTTGAGCCTCATATTGGGTATAGAGATTACTTTAAAAAATAAAATAAAAGAGGGGCACCTGGGTGGCTCAGTCGTTAAGCATCTGACTTCAGCTCAGGTCATGATCCCAGGGTCCTGGGATCGAGCCCCATGTCAGGCTCCCTGCTCAGCAGGAAGCCTGCTTCTCCCTCACCTACTCCCCCAGATGGAATTCCCTCTCTCCTTGTCTGTCTCTGTCAAATAAACAAATAAAATCCTCAAATAAAACTACTAAAAAACAAAGAAGGGTCAAAATCTATGATGTTAGATATCAGGACAATGGTTACCTTCAAAGTTGAGTGAGGCAGTAAATGACTGGGAGAGCAAAAGGAGGTGCCTCTAAAACATTGATAATATTCTATTTCTTCAATTTTAATGGCAGTTATAAGGGTATGTTCAGTCTTGCACACTCATGATTTTGCACTTTTCTCTGTGTATATTATATATAAACAAAATGGAATTCTAAGTTAATGTGGGTCCTAACTATGGCGGTGGCAGTGGGAATAGAAAAGAAAAGATGAATGTTTTTAATTGCAGAATGTTCTAACTGATGTAGTTTTTTTCCATTTTTTTATTATGTTCTGTTAGCCACTGTATAGTGCATCATTAGTTTCTGATGTAGTGTTCAATGATTTGTTAGTTGCATATAACACCCAGTGCTCATCACAACACGTGCCCTCCTTAATACCCATCACCCTTTTACCACATCCCCCCACCCCGCTCACCTCTGAAACCCTCAGTTTGTTTCCTGGGGTTCATAGTCTCTCATGGTTCACCTTCCTCTCTGATTTCACCCCCTTCAGATTTCCCTCCCTCCCCCTAAGGTCCCAATATTCTTTATCCATTCATCTACTAAAGGGCATCTTGGCTCCTTCCACAGTATGGCTTTGTGGACATTGCTGTTATGAACATTGGGGTGCAGGTGCCCCTTCTTTTCACTACCTCTGTATCTTTGGGGTAAATACCTAGTAGTGCAATTGCTGGCTCACAGGGTAGCTCTATTTTTAACATCCTGAGGGACCTCCATTCAGTTTTCCAGAGTGGCTATACCAACCTGAATTCCCACCAACAGTGTTAGTTGTTCTAAATGATGTAGTAAGGGATACAAAATAAATATTGTAAGATCAAGACATTACCTCAAAACACATATACCTTATATTGTACACTCCTGTGTAGACACTTCACATTTTAAATCTCAGAATGGCTGTACTACAGATCTGATGAAAGGCAATTTGAAATATATATTTATTCCTATTCTACTTCCTTTCATTTTTTTAAGTAGGCTCCACTCCAGCATGGAGCCCAAATCGGGGCTTGAACTCACCACCCTGAGATCAAGACCTGAACTGAGATCAAGTCATATGCTTAACCAACTGAGCTACCCAGGCCCTCTCCCATTCTACATCTTAACAAGCTCTCCTTTCATAACTTTTATGTAAGCTTTTGAATATTTTTTTAAAGATTTTATTTATTTATTTGACAGAGAGAGAGAGATCACAAGTAGGCAGAGAGGCAGGCAGAGAGAGAGGAGGAAGAAGGCTCCCTGCTGAGCAGAGAGTCCAACGTGGGCCTCGATCCCAGGACCCTGAGATCATGACCTGAGCCGAAGGCAGAGGCTTTAACTCACTGAGCCACCCAGGCACCCAGCTTTTGAATATTTTTAATAAATCTATTTGTTGATCCAGATTTGTTTGTTTGTTTGTTTGTTTGTTTAAAGATTTTATTTATTTATTTGACAGAGAGAAACACAGCTAGAGAGAGAACACAAGCAGGGGGAGTGAGAGAGGGAGAAACAGGCTTCCTGCCAAGCAGGGAGCCCAATGCGGGGCTCAATCCCGGGACTCCAGGATCATGACCTGAGCTGAAGGCAGACGCGTAATGACTGAGCCACCCAGGTGTCCCAATCAAGACTTTTAAAAAGTGAATTAGAATCTGAGTTCTTCCCAAGTAAAATTCAAAACTTATTTCCACAATAATGCAAATAGGTAAAAGGAGTTAAGAGTCTTTTCACTATGCTATTCTTTTTGCTTTTTCATATAATCCATGCAATACTGAAAAATATATTTTTTTGATATCATCACTTCTTTGCTTTTTTAGATCTATTTTCTTTTCACGCAATTAATTTCTTAAATGCCATTACATTTTGGGTTTCATAGTATGTTGTGATGTTTTAAGTCAGAGAGCTGTTACTAAAAGCTTTCTCTAGTACCTATAAAAGCATTATGTTTTTTCATCAAATCTTTTTTTTCATCATTTTTTAAGACTTACATAGTTAATATAGTGCTCTCATACATATTTCCCAAATGGAACAGAACAGAATCACTATTTTGGGTGATGGTCTAAACTAAAGCCTTGAAAATCCGTCTGAAAATAATCAGTCAGAGAGGAACTGCTGTTTCTGCAATGGAGCACAAGAATCTGTCGAGTGTAGCCTCACCCCCGTTATCCCTGCACCCGAGAGGGTTGCAGCTCAGAAAACGTTCATCCAACTTATTTCAGTAGTACTAAGCATCACTTACAGACAGATTCCTTTCTGAAGAAATTACAAAAGAAAATGTAAAGGCAGCACCCAAAAGTCCTTCTAAAGAGTTTCCTAAGATTGCGACAATATGGCTGTCATTGCAGAAATCCTGGATGATGCAGATCATCTTCAATTCTTACAAAAGTCAGAGGAAAGGGATTAATCCTTTAAACCAAAGATAAAAGCAAACAGATCCTAGTTTGGGTTATATATGTTATTTTAAAAATTGGCCATATAATACCATAAATGGACCCATAAAAGTTCATGGTTGGCTTGTGTCTTACTGCATCATACACAGCCTCATGGATGATGAGCATTAAGCAATTTGTTGATTTTTTTGCTAAAAAGCATTACATTTGGACCCCAACCCCAACCACCTCATTGTCTTTTCACTCATTCTCTGTGCTCCAAACACATCTGCCTAATTTCAGTTTCTAAATATAACAACACTCTCTCTCCTCAGAACTACTGCCCATGCTGCTCTCTCTACCTGGAACTCTTCCCCCAGCTCCTTCACTTTCTTCAAAATTCAGATAAAATATTTCTCCAGGGGATTCCAGACTAGGTCAGGTCTTCCTGGTTGCATGCTCTCATTCTGCGTTGTACTCCTTCACACCATTAATCACAACTGTAATTAAATAATTAATCTTGTGATTGATCAGTTTAATATCTGGCTCCCCCTTAGGATCTAAGTGCCACGAGTGTTCACAACTTTATTCCCAGTGCCTTTTACAAGCAGACTCAAAATGAGTATTTGTAGACAAATAAATGAGTTTGAACCCTAGCTTTACAACTTACTAAGTAAATGTGAAAAGGTTATTTAATACCACTGGCTTCAGTTTCCATATCTATGAAATGATGATAATGAAAAGGCTACCTTACTGAGTTATTGGGATTTATGTCTAGTAAACTAAACCTTAAAATGTATAAAAATGTCAATCTATTACTATTTTCAGCAATGATACTTCACATTGCATTATAGCTAATTCTGTCTTTAGCTATATCTTAACAGTATTAGCTAAGTATAAGGTAATATCTATTAGCTAAGATTTTTAAAGAAAAATCTCACAGATTATCAAGATGCTAATAAATAATGGAACTATCTGACAAAAATTAATAAGTAGTCATTAGTTCCAGTCGTAGCAGCCTGTGACAGATTCCAAGCACTGATCTAATAACGATTGCCAGTTTCATAATAATTGTCCAACTCACATGAAAGCCTGGCAGGCCCACCGTAATTCATGCTTCAGAAAGAAGAATTTTCTATGCAGCCAGCCTCATGAACAAATACACCAGTTAAAGTGTGGATCAATAGTGGAAAGATGAGCTTCTCCAATTCACTCACAACTATACTTGAGTCAATAGACTCATGTAAATCAATAATTTGTTATATTTGCTACATTTATGGACTTTGATCTTTAATATAAACCTGGCATTAAAACACTATACATTTCTTTTCCTGTGTTCTATAGTAATCTGATCCTGAATATGATAAAGGAAAAACACTATTTTCCCTCTCATCTGTGTAATAAATACAAAACAATTGTTCATTAACCCCTCTCTTTCTGGTAACTGTCTTCATGAAAAGACTTTTTAAAAAAATTGTATGTAAGCAACTGAAAGCTAGATGCACAAAGGGTAATCATTAGTCATATATTTTGTAAACCTTGGGTTACATACGCCTCCTAGATATTCTGATAGTATCGTATCCATATGTGACTCTGTATGTATAGTACGTATGTATACGTGTATATGTGTGTATGCATACACATTCATCTCACATATACATACACATTTATATACACACACAGACATGTGTGTGTATAAACTCAACACCTGCTATATTGTATTATAAATATACAGTCTTTATCTGTATCTCCTCCTAGAAAGTGAACTCTTTGAAGGCATAGTCAATGTCTTTTAATTCCGTACTCTCAGGGGTGTTTGGCTGGCTCAGTCAGTAGAGCAAGAGACCAAGAGACTCGATCTCAGGGTCATGAGTTCAAGCTCATTACAGAGCATACCTTAAAAAAAAAAAAAATCTGTATCCTCAGCACCTAGTGCAGTGTTTCAACATAATAAGTATTCAGTGAATGTTTGCTAAAAGGATTTTACAGTGTCTTTCTACCATAACATTTTTTCTGATACCTGACTCATACTTTGTAACAGTCAGCCTCTGGGGTTGTCCATTCTCAGCTCTGAAAGAAAACATGTTCTTTTTTTTTTTTTTAATATTTTATTTATTTGACAGAGAGAAACACAGCCAGAGAGGGAACACAAGCAGGGGGAGTGAGAGAGAGAGAAGCAGGCTTCCCGCCGAGCAGGGAGCCCGATGTGGGGCTCGATTCCGGGTCTCCGGGATCACGACCTGAGCCGAAGGCAGTCGCTTAACCAGCTGAGCCACCCAGGTGCCCCGAAAACATGTTCTTAATAAAAAATGCTTTCCTGACATACAGACAGACAGACAGACATTACACACATATAATGTCTGTTATTTGCTTCAAGAAAATCCAGTGGGAAGACCAGGGTAATGTAAAGGTGAAATAAGATTGTCTATGAGCTGATAATTTTTACATTTTTATATAGATTCATTATACTATGCTCCCTGCTTCTGCATGTTTGAAATGTTCCATAATAAAACTTTTTAACTGAAAAAGAGTACTTTTCCATATAAATTTTGCATACTGTGCTTCTTTTTTCAATATTTTCACCTGGAAATTTTTTCTTTATACTCATGCTCTGAACTGCACACTAAGTAGTGCTTGTTAACCAGTCCACACTTTGAATTTCTGATGCAAAGTCAGGAAGATATTAGCTCCTGCATTTTCCCTATAGTAGTCATGCCCTGATACAAAATGAAAAGATCCAAAGTGAAAGTTAATGTGTCAAGTTATAGCTTCAGCCACCTCACTATTTAATCTTGCCACTGCTTTCTTGGTTCAAATTTGAGAAGCTGAAATAGAAGGCTTTGCTGATTTTTTTTTCTAGTCCAAAAGGCAGCATTTTATTTTTAAAACAAAAACTCATTTCTTTCTAAAAATGAGATTTCTAAAATCATTTTAATGATATGAGAAAAATCTCATGATACACTATTAAGTAAAAAATAGTCAAGAAAATGTGAATTTGGGGTACCTGGATGGCTCAGTCATTAAGCGTCTGCCTTCAGCTCAGGTCATGATCCTGGAGTCCCGGGTTTGAGCCCTACATTGGGCTCCTTGCTGGGCAGGAAGCCTGCTTCTCCCTCTCTCACTCCCCCTGCCTGTGTTCCCTTTCTAGCTGTGTTTCTCTCTGTCAAATAAATAAATAAAATCTTAAAAAAAAAAAAAAAAAAAGCTAGGGTGCCTGGGTGACTCAGTGGGTTAAAGCCTCTGCCCAGGTCATGATCTCAGGGTCCTGGGATCGAGGCCCGCATCGGGCTCTCTGCTCAGCGGGGAGCCTGCTTCCCCCTCTCTCTCTGCCTGCGTCTCTGCCTGCTTGTGATCTCTCTGTCAAATAAATAAATAAAATCTTTTTAAAAAAATTAATTTCAAAGGGTTTCTGAAATTTATAAAAATTAAAACATACATTTAGGGGCGCCTGGGTGGCTCAGTGGGTTAAAGCCTCTGCCTCCGGCTCAGGTCATGATCTCAGGGACCTGGGATCGAGGCCCGCATCGGGCTCTCTGTTCAGTGGGGAGCCTGCTTCCTCCTCTGTCTGCCTCTCTGCCTACTTGTGATCTCTCTCTCTGTCAAATAAATAAATAAAACCTTAAAAAAAATACATTTATGTCTATACACATACATGTTCGGGTATATATGTGCAGATACATATACATAAAAATCTAGAAGGAAATATATCAAAATGTTAAAATTCTGTTATATATTTTACTTATATTTACTATATGATCTAATGCCTGATAATGTGCAAATATGGTTTTTGTTTTTATATAATTAAAAACATATTGTTTCTTATATGAGGTGGTCTTTATATATAATACAAAAGAGTTCAAGATTTTAAGATGGCATATATTCAAGCTTAAGAAAAATGACATTGGACTTTTACTAAGGACACCATGATTTGCTAATAAAAATTCAAGAATAAAATAACTGGGTATTCACATTTTTACATCTCCATGTATTCTGCTATCTTATAGACTATAAATTCCTAATGGGAATCAATTGTTTTATTTATTTGACATATCCATTATGTACCATTAGAGCATAATATCTTTAATAATAGTAATGAGAATAATTAAAACCCAACAATTATATCCTTTCTGATATATTAGTGAGTGGAACAATGATTAGCAGTACGGCTCTCTCGGATAACCCAGCTCTACTGGGAAAAGGAGAACAATTTGGCAAGTTAGCTGAATCAATTAATCATTTCCATCTGCTGCAAACCACGCACACCCAAATACTCCCCCAGCTTTACTTTAATGGAGAAAATGGAACTTTCATTTGGTGTTCATATCATATCGATAGAAAGAACATGCTGAATAAGGCCTTCAGAATGGGCTACTTTGAGAGCCAACAAAAGGCCGGAAGCTGGAAAGTGAAGAAGAGAAAACCTTACATGGAGTATTCGTACTTGGCAGCTACTGGTGATTTGATCAGGCTCAGGACAGAACATTCTTGTTTTACTTCTCTGTATTTTCATAAAAATGATTTTTCCATTCCAACACTTACATATGCCTGTGCACGGCAGTGAGAATAGCATTCACTGACTCTCGATACATATGGTATGCATTCAATGACATCATTCACCATTACCTTTGCCAAGTCGAACCTCTCCTATAGACCACCAATACACAGTTTCACAGTCCCTGTGGGGCTAAAAGAGTAGTTCCAAAGCAACAGGTCAGTCCGGCAGAATGAAGAGGTTATTAATGTTTCATCCCATATATTCCATACCCTCCCTATCCCCTAATAAATAAAAACCTTTGTAATCTTGTAATGTATTCAGCTTTTATTAACTCTTTCATTGTTGTTCTGCATAGTGAAGTGAATACACACTTGATGGGTCTTAGTGCTACAGTCCTCTGGCAGGTGCTGTTTACTGTCTTTTAATGCAAGACATTACAGAGTGAATTTTTATTATGAAGACAGCTGAAAATTACTATGCAAGTTGTAAATCATAATTCGTGTAACTAATATTTTTAATTAATGATGATGAAATAAAAATCAAAGCTGCTTTTCTATCAAAGAAAAGCTTTCAATAATTTTCTGATTTTCTAATTTAAACATTCCACTTAAAAGATTTTTAAATGGTTATGTAATGGATTCTATGCTCTTTCAAGATAACTAAAAACCTTGGTAATTATTTTCAAAGAGGTATTAAAGGTCCTTCTTAATCACTCTTAAACCACTGAAAAAAATTGGAGGAGAAAGCAACATTACTCACATAAAATTCTTGTTTTTCCATCGGTCTGTAATAATCAACCACACGTGTAAGTCTAAGAAAACGAAAGCGCAAAGATATCACTGAAGGGTTTCAGGTGGGGTCTTGCCTCACAGTGCTGGTTGGTTACTGAGGCACTTCAGCAAACAGCAGAGCCCTTCCTACAAACTGCTCAAGGCAAATGTTGAGAAACCTAATCTGTGAGTGATGCGAAAGAGTTTAGAGGAAGCACTCTTGTTCAAAGGCCTCAGCATCTTTTCACCTGGTGCCCCTCACATGGGGTGGTATGCAGGCTAGCCACTATACATAGCGCATGCAGTGGGGCCTGAAATTTTGCAAATCACAAAAGAAGTCAGGTATTATATAACAAACTTATTACATCTTTTTTACAAAAGTGGATGGCAACATATTTCTATTTACAAGAAAATTTCAGTGTATTCATGATTTGGAAAAGAGATTATTTTTATCCATATTTTAATGTAAATACTAAATGAATATGGCAATGCTGTGAATTTTCTGAGGCATGAGCAGGTCTGCTAGACATTGTGATGCTTCTTTTTTAAAAAGATTTTATTTATTTATTTGACAGAGAGAGAGAGATCACAAGTAGGCGGGGGGGGGGGGTGAAGCCGACTCCCTGCTGAGCAGAGAGTCTGATGTGGGGCTTATCCCAGGACCCTGAGATCATGACCTAAGCCGAAGGCAGAGGCCTAACCCTCTGAGCCCCATAGACATTGTGATGCTTCTTAAGTATTATTTAAGCATTTCAAAACCAAACTCTATTTAGAAATGTAAGACACAAGAATGGTTCTGGAAAACCAATGATTAAAATGGAAAATACATGCCATGCTCCAGGATAATAGAATAGTTTTCATGTTATCAGTAATACTCACTACAAATCACTGCTCCATAGCAAGTGAATAATACTCACTACAACCCATTTTATAGCTGAGGAACTTGGGTTCAAAGACAATAAATATCTTGCCCAGGGCTGCAGTTAGTAAGTGGTAGAGCCAGGTTTTTGAACCAAATGTTTCCGACTCTTAAAGCTTTCCTCTACACCAAACTGACCATATTGAAAGAGATTGACTATAAAAGTATAAAGCGTTTTCTCTGAGGACTAGTTAGTAGAAAAGATTGGGACTAGAACTATAGTTTCTATAATATGGAAGTAAAAATATAAAAGCAGAATTCTTCTAGCATTCTTTGACAGCCAAGTAAAGATAAACCTGTTAACTAAAATCAAAGATACATACTGCTCAGTCAAAATACATGTAACTCAAGCTACTCCCCAACTCCCAGTATTTACTAGACGTCCAAGATACAGCTCATTTCTAAAATTCTGTCATTCTATTTGTTGTCCAGTGTTTGAGGGCAGTAGTCCCCTAAAACCGAGATAAAACTGCCTTCCCAAAGGTAAAAATTAATGGATCCTAAATATTAAAACAATCAAGTATAAGTAAGTGGCTGAAGAATGTCTTCCAATCGACTTTTGCCCAACTATAGCCAAAGCAGAGCTTAAATGAAGACATGGCATGCCCAACAAAATTACCAATCTAAAGATTAAAAGAAAAATTTCCACCAAAGATAGTCAAGTACCCACTCACTCACCCCCACTCTGCCCCAAAAAGGAATACAGACAGAGAACTCTAGGCAGAGCCTAGAGGAGACAGAATCCTAGCTAGTGAACTTCCAGTTAGGTCCAATATACAAGTCAATGGCAAGATTATCTTTGTGGTAAGAAAACTCTTGTATACTCTAAACTACATAATGCCTCAATTATCAGATTTTAAGAATACAAGATTTCCCGTTTACAATAGCCAGGTTAGCCTAGAGTTCCACAGTTCATCTTAACTGAGAAAACTTCATAAAGTCATTTAAATTTCTTAAATATAGGGAGCCTGGGTGGCTCAGTCAGTTAATCGTCTGCCTTCAGCTTGGGTCATGATGCCAGGGCCCTGGGATGGAGTCCCACACTGGGGTCCCTGCTCAGTGGGGAGTTGGCTTCTCCCTCTGCCTCTACCTCTGCCCTTCCCCACTGCTCATGCGAGCGCTCTCTCTCTCGCTCTCTCTCACTCTTGCTCTCTCTCAGATAAATAAAGTCTTTAAAAGAATTTTCTTAAATATGCTTCTTAAGTATCTATATTAAACCAAAAATCTGGCTATTCCAATTAAAACTAGGAAGAAAATTCTTTCAACTCTTTATTTCCCCCACATTGCTTCAAAACTTCATAATAAAGTAAATGTGAACTCATTCAAAATAGCTACAAAGCAATTTTTCTTTTCTGAAGTTTTTAGACAGGATTTTTTAAACATTTATTCTGCATCTATAATATATCTACTATAAATAACACATATTATTCTGCTGCCTCTCTTTCCCTGGGGGCATTGCTAATACTGTGCAAAGGCCAAGAGGTTGAGAATAAATAGTAGATATATTATGCTCAGCAATTTTTGGCAGAAATTTTCAAATATTCCTATCATTGGCTTTTCTGGCTTCAGCATGGAAACTTCGGATTCATGAAAATGAAGACTGCTATAGAGTTTCAGCACAGATTTCAGTAAACTGAGATGTTAAGTGGTTGGTTTATATTAACAAATAATGATTCTAAGATCACAGATGACAGACATAAGTTTTTGATAATTAGTATGTAAGATTAAATAAGTGTAAACACATACACACAAACCAAACTGATGCTGAAGTAAAATATATGGCAGGCTTCATCTATCAGTTTAGGAAAGAAGTAAAAAGGTCTTTAACATTCAGGAAAAGATGTAATTTACTCATTAGAGGCTGCTAGCTAGCCTCAGGGCCTAAAACATAAAAATGGTAGAAAAATTAAAGACCAAGCTGTAGTCTATAGAAGATCCAGTTCTTCTTGTCCTAACTGTTAACCAGCTGGCTGTGCATTTTAGGCAAGGACTTAATTTCTCTGAGCCTCAATTTCATTATCTACAAAGTTTTAAAAAGCCACCCCCGCTACCTAACCTCTAATGTCCTAAAAAGGTATTCTTATTTTTTTTTTAAAGATTTTATTTATTTGATGGGCGCCTGGGTGGCTCAGTCATTAAGCATCTGTCTTCGACTCAGGTCATGATCCTGAAGTCCTGGGATGGAGCCCTTATTGGGCTCCCTGCTGTGCAGGAAGCCTGCTTCTCCCTCTCTCACTCCCCCTGCTTGTGTTCCCTCTCTGGCTGTGTTTCTCTCTGTCAAATAAATAAATAAAATCTTTAAAAAATATATTTTACTTATTTGAGAGAGTCTGAAAGAGAGAGACAGAGAGCATAAGCAGGACAGAGGGAGAGGGAGAAGATGACGCCCCGCTGAGCAGGGAGCCCAGTGCAGGATTCGATCACAGGATCCTGGGATCATGACCCGGGCCTTAGGCAGGCACTTAACAGACTGAGCCACCCAGCTGTCCAGTATTCTTATTTTTTAGGAGAATTTGAACACCCTTGGTTATCTAGTCTTCTAAACAATAGCAAATCAAAGATAGTTAATTAGAGAGAGAAGAGGAAAGTGTAACAAAAAGCAAACCATCGGTAATAGCATAAGTGGAAGCTGACCAAAATATTTTAACAATCAGGGATTCTCACAGTAATCTGGGTTTATTAGTAATAAAAGAAAACAACTCTGCTATCTATGGATTATTCAAGGCCTTATTTCTCTTCTGGCACTTCAGTTTTGCTTTGGTCATTTTACTGAACTTTACTGGATAAAGAAAAACAGAGAAGAAAGAAGTAAAATTTATCACTCTCAAGTGTTGACAGTTAAAGCAAAACACAGAACTATTTGTGAACCCACGTTCTACTCAGGACAAATTAAAGAGAGAAAATGTATACTTTGAGTACATCTGTAAGTTATACACTACTTTATAGTTATAAATACTTTATAATACTTTATTAGGCAATAAGACAAATTGATTTACCCAAAACCAAATTTCTCGAATTCCAAATGGGGTAAGGTGGGGGAAAATACTGGATTGGGGGTCATATGGTCTGGGTTTGAGACCTAATTCTACTCAAAAGCAACAAATGAAAGATAGAAGGCAAGTCATAGTCTTTCTAAGCTCAACTCTTAGTTGGAAAATAAAAGAAGATAACACTTATCCCCACAAAGTTGAACACACCAAATGAAGTTATATCTTTCAAAGTGGGGCGCCTGGGTGGCTCAGTGGGTTAAGCCTCTGCCTTCAGCTCAGGTCATGATCTCAGGCTCCTGGGATCGAGCCCCACATCGGGCTCTCTGCTCAGCAGGGAGCCTGCTTCCTCCTCTCTCTCTGCCTGCCTCTCTGCCTACTTGTGATCGCTCTCTCTGTCAAATTAATAAATAAAATCTTTAAAAAAAATCTTTCAAAGTGTTTTGTAATTATATAAAAGCTTTTCACCAACTAGTGTTTGATACACACATCTTATAAATCTTATAAATCTCTGACTCCAAGGTTTGAAGTAATTCATATCAAAATTTTACCTCCTCACAGTAACTGGTGGTAAACTGCATAGATATGAATAAACGGTAAAAGTCAGTATGTTTCTCTGACCAACACTGCTCAACACACTCGTTAACAAAAGCAGTTGGATTATCCAGTTAGGTCAAACCACTGATTTCCAGTATAATGGAGTAGTCTGTTACAGGCCAACTCTCTCATCTAAAATATTCCCCCAAATCCAAATAATATATTTTTAAAGTTTATTTATTTAAGTAATTGCTACACTCAATGTGAGGCTCGAACTCAGAACCCCGAGTCACATGTTCCTCCAACCAAGCCAGCCAGCCACCACCCCCAAATAATGCAGTTGTTTTTTTTTTTTTTCAAAGATTTTATTTATTTGACAGAGAGAAACACAGCCAGAGAGGGAACACAAGCAGGAGGACTGAGAGAGGGAGAAGCAGGCTTCCCGTGGAGCAGGCAGCCCGATGTGGGACTCGATCCCAGGTCTCCAGGATCTTGACCTGAGCCAAAGGCAGTTGCCCAACAACTGAGCCACCCAGGCGCCCCCAAATAATGCAGTTTTTAAAACTGTTTAAAAACATCAGAGAAAGCGATAGAGCAACTAAAACTAGAGAAGCCAAGATTCCAGAAAGGAGAAAAAAACAGAGAGGTGAACAAATACTCAGCTGCCTCTCTCCCCGAAGGGGCATTGCTAATTCTGGGCAAAGGTCGAGAGGCTGAGAATCCATCCAGGCTTCCCTCCAGACAGAAGGTTGCCTCTGGAAAACAGAAACAATTAGAGCTTTTGCTTGTCTCCGCAGGCTAGTAAAACAAAATTAGAAATCTGAAGGCTGAGATCCTAGAGAGAAGAAAAAGGTGAGGACTAAACGTGACATGCAGCCAGTTTTCTCCTTAAGACATCTGCCAAATAGTGCAGGACCGAAGGCTAAGCAAAAAGGCTTCAAAAAGCAGGAAAAAGAGGGCGCCTGGGTGGCTCAGTGTTTGGTTAAAGCTCTGCCTTCGGCTCAGGTCATGATCTCAGGGTCCTGGGATCGAGGCCCGCATCAGGCTCTCTGCTCAGCGGGGAGCCTGCTTCCTCCTCTCTCTCTCTGCCTGCCTCTCTGCCTACTTGTGATCTCTCTGTCAAATAAATAAAATCTTAAAAAAAAAAAAAAAAAAAGGCAGGAAAAAGAGACAAGAATTAGAGGTTAGAACCATTAGGGCAAGAATCTCTGGTAAACACAGAGAAGTCAGTTGGAAGTTCCAGAAGGCCAGTTCCAACTCCATTTGATTGGATTAAAGTGAGCAGCCCCACTCCATGAGCCTTAGCAGAGGAAAACAGCCTCTCTAGAAGAAAACATCATTTCAATATACAATGTCCAGCTCTCTACCAAAATTCACCAGATATGCCAGGAAAGATAAGGCAGACAACCAAGAGGAAAAACAAGAAAATCACAGGTGATTCAGAAAATAGAGTTAGCAATTAAAAACTTTTAAAGTACCATTATTAACATGTTTAAGAAAATGGAGGAACAAATAGAAAATATTGGAAAAAGATTGAGAATTACGGCTGAGAATTCAAACATAGTAAATACAGAAAATGGAAGCAAACAGGAAAACTACTGAAATTTGGATTGAAGAGTTGAATTTAACAGCAGATTACCGATAAACTAGAAGCAGGCCAATAGAAAATAATGATCTGAGGAAGAGTAAGAGAAAATATTTTAGGGTGGCTGGGTGGCTCAGTCATTAAGCATCTGCCTTTGGCTCAGGTCATGGTCCCAGGGCCCTGGGGTTAAGCCCTGCATCAGATTCCCTGCTCGACGGGAAGCCTGCTTCTCCCTCTCCCACTCTCCTGCTTGTGTTCCCTCTCTAGCTGTGTTTCTCTCTGTCAAATGAATAAAATCTTAAAAAATATTTTTAAGAAGAATAAAGTACTAATACATGCTATGACTTTGATGAGCCTAAAAAATGATCTAAATAAATGAAGCCATGCACAAAAGACCCAAGTAATGTATGATTTTTTTTTTTAAGATTTTATTTTCAAGGGGCGCCTGGGTGGCTCAGGCAGTTAAGTGGCTGACTTCAGCTCAGATCATGATCCTAGGGTCCTGGGATCAAGCCCTACATAAGGCTCCCTGCTCAGCGGGAAGTCTGCTTCTCCTTCTCCCACTCCCCCTGCTTGTGTTCCCTCTCTGTCAAATAAACAAAATCTTAAAAATAAAATTACAGATAATTATCATATATCCTTGGGTAAGAACAAAATCTAAATAATTTGAACAGAAAAGATTGCAGCAGAAGGTATTTTTTTGCCACGTTCTGACAAGCAAAGGTAAAGTCCTACATATAGGTTACTCTTAGCTTGACATTTAGCTTTGGACGATGTGCCCTTCGATGCTTCCTTTGCAGGTCTGGGATGAAGTCAGGTACCATATTTAGGCATGTCAAATACTAAATATCACCCTATTTCTCTGCTTCCCTCTACAGCTATGCTTCCCCAAAAATACTATCCTCCAACTTGGTTAACCCCCAACTTTCTCAAAACGCTCTTCACTCTTCCTCTCATATGATACAATGTCTGGCCACACCGTTCCCCTGAAACCGCCTACCAAAGCCAAGACCTTTATATTGTCAAATGCAATGGTCACTTCTCTGAAATAATCTTATTCAACCTCTCACTTGCTTTTGACACATCTGACCATGACCCTTTACTGAAACAGCAGGCCTTCTCAGCTTCAATGGCACTGCAGTCTGATGCTTCTTACCGCGCTGGCAGCTTCCTCTCCTGTCTCCTCTGCTGACTCAATCTCTAAATGCAGGAGATTCACAGGATTTGGTATCAAGCCCTCTTCTCTTATTTAAACTACACATGATCCATGGTGATCTCATACTATCCCAAGGTTTTAAATACCATTTACAAGCTGATAAGTCCTACTTTTTATCTCCAGCCCTGACCTCTTCTCTGAGCTATAGATTCAGATATCCAATTGCCTATTTGATATCTCCCCTTGAGTATATCCAAGGTGTCTCCAATTTAACGTGTCCTAAACAGAACTCTTGATTTCATTCCTCTCCTGCACTAGTCTATCCCTTCCCACAGTTACAAAAAACAGAAACCTCAAAGTCATATTTGCCTTCCTTTCAGTTTTTTTATTATTGCCATGTGGTATTGACCACTTTTACTTTGATCTGTGAATTTCTTTCAGCATATAGGTGTGTATTTTTAAAATATTAAGTTCTTTATTTTTAACTCCAGTATAGTTAACATACTGTTAGATTAGTTTCAGGTATACAATATAGTGATTCTGCAATTTTATACATTACCCAGTGTTCATCATGATTAATCCCAGCACCTATTTCAACCCATTCCCCTAGTCACCTTCCCTCTGGTAACCATAAGTTTGTTCTTTGTGGTTAAGAGTCTTTCTTGGAGTACCTGGGTAGCTCAGTTGGTTAAGCAGCTGCTTTTGGCTCAGGTCATGATCCCAAAGTCCTGGGATCAAGCCCCACATCAGGCTCCCTGCTCAGCCCAAAGTCTGCTTCTCTCTCTGCCCCCTTCACCCCTGCCATGCTCACTCGCTCTCCTTGCTCTCTCTCAAATAAATAAATAAAGTCTTGGGGCACCTGAGTGGCTCAGTTGGTTAAGCAACTGCCTTCGCCTCAGGTCATGATCCCGGAGACATGGGCTCGAGCTCCACATCAGGCTTCCTGCTGGGCGGAAAGTCTGCTTCTCCCTCTCTCACTCCCCCTGCTTGTGTTCCCTCTCTGGCTGTGTTTCTCTCTGTCAAATAAAAAAATAAAATATTTTTTTTTAAATCTTAAAAAAAAAAAAGAGTCTAGGGGCACCTGGGTGGCTCAGTCAGTGAAGTATTCAACAACCTTCAGCTCAGGTCGTGATCTCAGGGTCCTGGGATCAAGCCCCACGTCAGGCTCTCTACTCAGTGGGGGAGTCTGCTTCTCCCCCACACTCTCCCTCTGTGCACATCACTTCCTCTCTCTCAAATAAATATATAAAATCTTTTTTAAAATATCTATTTTGGGTGCCTGGGTGGCTCGGAGGGTTGAGCCTCTGCCTTCGGCTCAGGTCACAATCTCAGGGTCCTAAGATCGAGGCCCGTATCGGGCTCTCTGCTCAGCAGGGAGCCTGCTTCCTCCTCTCTCTCTCTGCCTGCCTCTCTGCCTACTTGTGATCTCTCTGTCAAATAAATAAAATCTTTAAAAAAAAAAAGTCTGTTTCTTGGGTTGTCTTTTTCCTTTGTTCATTTGTTTTCTTTCTTAAATTCAACATATAAATGAAATCATTTGGTATCTGTCTTTCCCTGACTGGCTTATTTCACTTAGTATTACATTCTCTAGCTCCATCCATGTTGTTGCAAATGGCAAGATTTCATTCTTTTTAATGGCTACGTATCACATCTTTTTTATCCACTCATCTATCCATGGACACCTGGACTGTTTCCATAATTTAGCTATTATAAATAATGCTGCTTACAAACATGGGGCAAACATATCCCTTCAAATTAATATTTTTATATTCTTTGGGCAAATAGCCAGTAGTGCAATTGCTGGAATCATAGGTAGTTCTATTTTTAATTTTTTGAGGAACTGCCATACTGTTTTCCACAGTGGTTGTATCAATTTGCATTCCTACAACAGTGCACAAAGGTTCCTTTTCCTGCACATCTTCGCCAACACTTGCTGTTTCTTGTGCTTCTGGTTTTAGCCATTCTGGCAGGTGTCACCTTTGGCCTCTTTCTTCTCCCTGTACCACATTCCATTAGCAAGTCCCATCCGTGATATCTCCAGAATTTACCTTCCAAACTTCCATCCTCAATACTACCACCACAGTCCAAGATAGCACCACATTTCACTTAGATACTAGAGCAGCCTCATATCTCCCCATTTTCGCTTTTGGCCCCCTTATAATCTATTCTCCTCCCAGCTTCTAGAGTTATCTCTTTTTTTTTTTTTTTAAGATTTTATTTATTTGACAGAGAGAAACACAGCCAGAGAGGGAACACAAGCAGGGGGAGTGAGAGAGGGAGAAGCAGGCTTCCTGCGGAGCAGGGAGCCCGATGTGGGACTCGATCTCGGGTCTCCGAGATCATGACCTGAGCCAAAGGCAGTTGATTAACCAACTGAGCCACCCAGGCGCCCTAGAGTTATCTCTTAAAAATGCAATTCAGGTCATGCCACTCCTCTAATTAAACCCATCAAATGGCTTCCTACTGCTCTTTTAAAAAAAGTTTCTACATGTTGTGGCCCCTGCCACCTGCCCAATTTCATCTCCTACCACTCTGCCCCCCAAAGCACTATATGACAACTGGAGCCCCTCTGTTGGTACACAGAACACAAAGAATTTCTCTTACCTCAAAGGAATTATGCTTCAGTCTCCTCACAAAGCTAAATGCTTCTTAGCTTCCAGGTCTCATATTAAATGTCATCTTCTCAGAAATGGTTCCCTGACTATCCTATCTAACTCAGGTCTCTCCTATTATTCCCTAATACTGTGTACTTATCTCTCAGCATTTATGGCAATTTACATTATTTTACTTATTGTCAGTCTTCTCAATCTAGTATATAAATATGAAAAATTCTGTAATCACAGATTCTAAGTCTGGTTTTTCACTGCTGTATCACTGGCACCTAAAACAATGTCAAAAGCAAAGCAGGTACAATATGAAGTTGGCAAGTGCCATTAAAAGGAGGCCAAAGATCCCTGTTCTCAGGTATTTAGGATATTAATTTTTTAAAATAAATAATTCAGTTAACCTCATGACAGATTTACAAAGATCTGTTCTCACTATAATCTTTTTTTTAAAAGATTTTATTTATTTGACAGAGAGAAGAGAGAAACACAGCCAGAGAGGGAACACAAGCAGGGGGAGTGAGAGAGGGAGAAGCAGGCTTCCCGCCGAGCAGGGAGCCCGATGTGGGACTCGATCCCGGGTCTCCGGGATCATGACCTGAGCCAAAGGCAGTCGCCCAACCAACTGAGCCACCCAGGCGCCCCATGTTCTCACTATAATCTTAAGGAATACTGTCAACTCGAAAATCCTGAGGCCCTCCCACTCTGTTTGCCACGATACTTCAGAGTTGAATTTTGGTGTGGTTTTTTTTCATCCTTTGATTGGCCCCATCTATTGAAAGCCAGATTATCTGAGTGTTTACTATTACTAACAGAAATTTTTCAGGAAAAGGGGTGTTTGCCCATTCAAAAAGAAAGACTCAAGAAGACAAACCACCCTCCATCACTGCCACCACCACCTGGATGGGGACGGCCGGATCCCTAAAGACATGGTTCCAGAGAGCGCAGATAACAGCACTCGGCCTGGGGAGCCACACAGCTCCACCCTTTGGGCACTTCAGTGAGTTCTAGCTCTGCTCTTTCAGGCTGTCAGAGGGAATTCAGGGCAGCTGGAGACAAGGAGGAAAAGTCAGTATCTGAGAGTCTTCTGTGTGCTCGGCACTTTACACGCGTTGTCTCATCTAGCCTTGAAATAACCCAATCAGTAAGCTGTGTCATTATTCTCATTTTATAAACAAGGGCACAAACCCTCAGGAAGATTCGGTGAGTTATTCATGGACACACAGCTAAGCAAAGAAAATAGCAGAGCCACAGTTCAATGCCAAGCCTATTGTTGAAATGACCACATTCTTTTCAGAAGCCTAAAGGATGCAAGAAAAGGGTAACCAACCTGAATATGATCTAAAGCAAGTCCCAGATGAAGCCCTTGCAAAGTATCCTCTATGAACTTCCAGCAGTCCCTGTAATTTAGGTTTTATCCAAAAGACAGAAATAACACTCTGCTCTTCCTAGACTGATATGGAAATCACTTGGCAGAGATGGAGAAGAAAACCAAACCACAGAAAAACATGGTACAACTTCCTGCGATATCAATTTTGTTCACTGGAAGGTAACCTGAATCATCTGTTATTAAAATAAATACAAAAAGTATGGAATAAATAAAGTATAAATTTCATATGAATCACTAAGTTTAAAAAAGAATTCACCTACTCACATCAGCCAGCTCTGGACAAACTTCACAAGAAGCACTAATAAACTGTCTTGAGGGATACATTGAAAGAAGAATTTAAGAAGCACTGAAGCAAATTATCCCAGGTTAAGTAATAATTTAGTTAATGTGAGGAAAAATGAACAATGGTTTTCATTTATTATAATTTTCTCATCAGAAAAGTAGAGAATTAAAAAGGCTGGTTGATAGAGGCGCCTGGGTGGCTCAGTCATTAAGCATCTGCCTCGTGTCATGATCCTGGAGAACTAGGATCGAGACCTGCATCAGGCTCCCTGCTCAGCAGGGAGCCTGTTTCTCCCTCTCTTACTCTCCCTGCATACGGTCCCTCTCTAGCTGTGTCCAATAAATAAATAAAATCTTTTGAAAAACACTAAAATAAAATAGAATAAAAAATAAAAAGGCTGGCTGATGACTATAAGCAAATTAAAATCTAAGGAACAAGATAAAAGTATAAGTTTTTAAGCCAAACAAAATCACAAAGAATTGGAGAAGTTGCCTTTAACCGAAAGCCATAAAACGCCAATTATTCAGAAGACCATATTAATAATTATTTAACAAGGACTGAGATAATGGTGATTTTGCCCCTTCATTTTTCATCTGTTTCAGTTCCTTATAATTTACCAAAGCCTGAAGTCGGCTGAGTCCCAGGAGAAGGGGAATTAGCCAGCCAAATATTATTTATACGGCAGTCTCCCTATGCCTTTTGGAAACCACTATCAATAAAAACATTAAAGCCTGCAATGCTATGTGGCAGGGAACTATGGAGACTAATCATAACCTATTATATCAGAACCTAGATTAAGATAAATCGGTCGTTCTAGCTTCATTAGTAAGGAACTTCCCTAAAGGACCTGCTTTAGGAAAATAAAAAGCTAATGATGCCATTATTTAATAGTTTTTTGTCCTCTCCTATCAATCTATGCAGCCATTGTTGAGCACATATTTGCACTTTCAAAATGCATCACAACACAGCAGCAATTTAGGTGAGCACTTCAAGCTTAAGAACAGCTGATTTTTCACACAAACTTTTTCTCTACATTTGTGAATTACTCTTTCCCTTCAAAAATATAATTACTTCCCTCAGGCTTCCTTTTCCTCGCCAGAAGATGCTCCTTTATCAGAAAGCTTTCCCCTCTTACCTACCATACTGTCTGAAATCCCCTCCACTAAAGTTACTTCTTTGGTGGAAGCAAAATTTTCAGAAAGATCCTTTTATTTATTTTTTTTATTTTAGAGAGATTGCACAAGCAAGTGGAAGGGCAGAGGGGGAGGGCACAGAGAGAGAGAGAGAGAGAATCTCTAGCAGGCTCCATGCTGGGACAGGAGCCCCAAGCAGGGCTGAATCTCATGACCCTGAGTTCATGACCTGAGCCGACATCAAAAGTCAGGCGCTTAACCCACTGAGACACCCAGGCACCACTCAGGCACTACAAAAGATCCTTTTGATAAGAAAATATATAATTGGTGAGATTTGACCTGTTAAATCAAGAATATGTTTTCTTTTTTTTTTAAGATTTTATTTATCTATTTTAGAGAGAGAAAGAGAGACAGAACACGCATAAGGAAGGGCAGGAGTGGAGGCAGAGGGAAAGAATCTCAAGCGGACTCTGCACTGAGCACAGAGCACCACTAGGGACTCAAACTCCCAACCCTGAGATCATGATCTAAGCCAAAATCAAGCGTCAGAGGTCTAACCAACTGAGCCACCCAGGAGCCCCTCAAGTAAATCTTTTCAAATACGAGCATTAATTAATCACTTAGTATGTGCTGGCGCTGAGCTAAAGCATTACTTCATTTCCACATGTAACCTTCACAGGAAACCTATGAGCTAAATGTTATTTTCATTTTAGAGAGGTGGAAACTGAGGCTCCGAGAGATTAGATAATTTATTCAGAGTCACATCTATAAGTAATAAAGCAGTGAAATGAAGCAGACCTGCCAGACCCCAACTGGCTAACATCTTAAAAAGTAGGAACCTAAATAAATCCAATAGAAAACAAGTGTATATATATATATGTGTGTGTGTGTGTGTGTGTATACATATATATATAAACAAGTGTATACATATATATGTATATAAATATATATATATATATTTAAGATTTTATTTATTTATTTGACAGAGAGAAACAGAGCTACAGAGGGAACACAAGCAGGGGGAGTGAAACAGGCTTCCCGCTGAGCAGCGAGCCTGATGCAGGGCTCGATCCTGGGACTCTGGGATCATGACCTGAGCCGAAGACAGATACTGAACGACTGAGGCACCCAGGGGCCCCAGAAAACAAGTGTATTTTAATGGTAATGTAACAATAACATCAGTTGCAATACTAAGGATTTCGTTAAGGTGGTTAATAAATGCCAAGAGTTTTACATTGATTATCTCATATGTTCCCTCCTTCTCCCTTTTCCCTTACTTTTCCTTTGCTATCTTATTATCTACATGAAGGTAAAATAGAACTTAAAGTAAGAAAACCTGGAGGAAGAATAATGTGAAAAAGCAGATTCTGAATAAATCACAGTTTTATCAAAATTCACCTTTATTAGAAACTAATTTTAATTCAGTCTGTTTGAAAATTTAAAAAGTCATTTTTGAGGGATGATGAATGAACATGAATAAGTAATTTACCCTCAAAAAATTAATAGTCAGTAAATATATGCAAAATATTCCCCTCACAAGAATCAAAGAAATGCAAATTGAAAAAAAAAGCATTCTTTTACCTTACAAAAATACGAATTTTTTTTTAATTATAACTTCCAGCATTGGCAAAGGGATGGTGAAAATAAGCACTCTCATATGCTTCTAATGAAAATACAAATTAATAAAACCTTTCTGGAGGACAATTTGGAACTACATCTCACTGACCACAAAAATCATAGCACTCCTTAATTGTAACTGTAATTGTGGGAATTTATACTAAGGAATAATCATGGGCTTATTATTATTTTAATGTTGAAAACTGGAAGCTATCTTCATGATCCCAAATAGAAAAATAGTGAAATGAATAAATCATAATAAAATTATAATACCTGTATATAATAAAATAGTATTTAATTATTCCAGGTCACATTTTTTAAAACTTTCTATAGCCATGAAAAGGTGTTCAGGACATACAAGATGGGGGAAAAAACACTGGACTTACTGGAACTTAAATTACTTATAATTTTTCTTCATACTTAATGTACCTTTAAAATGGTCAACAACTAAAATATTCTGGTCTTTAAAACAAATCTTTTCATTCAAAATTTTGTTTTTATTAGTTAATCTCTAGCACAAATCTTCCAGGCAGAAACAGATTCATATTTTTTTACATAGATGATTAAAAGTAGGATCGCTCTGGAGAAAAGGAAACATTTTTAAACTTACACAACAGAATGCACTTCTTCCTTTATAAATAATTTTATTTAAATACTCTGATTATCTATATTCCGTGAGGTTTCCAACAAAGAGGACATAAACACTACAAATGGAGTCTGTGCAGCTGTCATGAATACAACAAAGAATTCATTCTTGTATCCTGAATGTTAATCAAAACTCATGGGAACATGAAAATAAATCTGGAAACCACAAAATACATATTTAAGAATTAACTGACCTATTATAGACCTAAAGGTATTTTTTACTTAATAACTTCATAGTACAGTACTTACAAATATTTGCATGGCCTTTTAGATTGAAATAAATCCAACTGAGCAAACACCTGAGACTCTACTATGCTCCCTATAACATAAGAATTCATCACCAAAAAAAAAAAAAAATGGCACACGATTTTTGCACTTAAAAGACTATAATTCTAAGGCACAAGCTAAAACACTACAGAACATTTTTTTGACTTGTTATACTAACACTATGAACAAATATGTGCTTATTCATATATCTGTTAGTATGGGGCATACACTGGAGAGTAGGACACATTTGCACTCAAATGTTAGCTGTGTCACATGATCTTAGTAAAATAAGGACCTCTTCAATATCCTTGATTTGAAAAACTACTAGAGATAATAACTACCTAGCATTGAGGTTGAACTAAAATAACATATTTCATTTCATTCACGGTGAATGTTCAATACATGTTAGATATAATTATGCTAACAAATATCTTTCAGAGCTTTAAATTTTTCTTTCCATAATAAAAATGTAGGTTCCACCCCCAGTAATGGCATAGTAACCTATATAGGCTGTCCCAAAATAAATGTTATAAATGATAAACTAAAAAACAATTATTAAAGGAAAATAACAACCAAAATCAGGCAGAAAGTAGAGAGGAGTCAACCCCTGAAAGAAGAGAACTGCAGTTGGCAAGAATTGTGTGTGTGTGTGTGTGTCTGTGTGTGTGTCTGTGTGTATGTGTGTGTATGTGTGTGTATGTGTGTGTATGTGTCTGTGTCTGTGTGTGTCTGTGTGTATGTGTGTGTGTGTCTGTGTGTATGTGTGTGTCTGTGTGTGTATGTGTGTATGTGTGTGTGTGTCTGTGTGTGTATGTGTGTATGTGTGTATGTGTGTGTATGTGTGTGTGTGTGTGTGTCTGTGTGTATGTGTGTCTGTGTGTCTGTGTGTGTGTCTGTGTGTGTCTGTGTGTATGTGTGTGTATGTGTGTGTGTATGTGTGTGTGTATCTGTGTGTGTGTGTGTAGCTTCTTGTCTGAGAACACTCTAAGTCCACACAATGCAGAGCAGCTAAGACTCAAGCAGAAAGTCTCCTACTGACCTGAAGAATTGGATGATGGATTTGTCTATTATTAATTTATTGTTTCTCAGCCTCACATTCAATTCACCCTTCAATACCTGCTTTGCAGTAATGGATGGAAGTTTCCCTTACAGCCAACCTGATATTGAGCTTTCTTAGTGCAGGGCACTAGAGGACCAGAGAAGAAGCAGGAGTCCTCCTGATTTTTTGTGGTTGCTGCATTAGGGATCAGTGGTATGAGGACATATAGTAGCACTCTGCCCCAGCCAAGTGTTAAGAACAAACACCCCCCTGGGACCCCTAGATGGTTCAGTTGGACTCTTGGTTTCAGCTGAGGTCTGATCTCAGGGTCATGAGGTTGAGCCCTGCATAGGGTCCGTGGTCGGCACAGAGCCTGCTTAAGACTCTTTCTCCCTCACCCTCTGCCATTCCCTGTTGTGCTCACTCTCTCTCTCTAATAAACAAATAAAAAAATATTTAAAAAAAATAAGTAAGAACATACAGTCCCCTACCAAACTGACAGTTTCTGACTCAGGCCAGTGGTTACGTTTCTGTACCCTCTCGACACAGATGCTGCACACTCCAGGCCTCCTGCCCACAATAATGCTTCAACTCCCGCTTGCTCAGTCTCCTCGAGGTTCCTACAACCCAATGCCATATTCCTACTAATGTGGACGCCAAATACTCCAGGCCTCTTGCATGACTGGTGCCACACTTAACCTGCATGCTCATGTGACTGGTCACCAGACTGAGGAGACTAGTATAAGGCTTGCTGGTGCCTGAGAGTTGCTTCATGCTTCCTTGTATGCTGCAGACCAGGTCTGGCCCAGGCAAACCAGAAACCTCTACCATCCAATAGGCTACAACTACACCCTCTCCGGCAAGTCCCCAGTCCTGAGGAAGGGATTCCCTCTAGATCTGTCCTATCTTGGGTACCCTCCCTAAACATTAGGGTACTCTAGAGAGTTCACTTAAATCTTACCGATACCTCTTTTGCTGAGGTTAATAATTCTTTACACTAAACTTCCCATGTTTAAATCACTGTCTCCTGATTGGACCCAAACTGATATGGAATTATTACAGGCTGAGGTCCCAGGAAAATGACTTCTAAATAAAGGATTCTGAGATTGTTCTGTCTGGACTCTTGGGCTTACTTTTTTTCAATCTTTTTTTAGAGACAGAAAGAGTGTGCACACAGTGCAGGAAAGGTGGAGTGATGGGAGAAGAGGAAGAGGGAGAGGGAGACAGAGAATCTTAAGCAGATTCCACACACCCAGCGTAGAGCCTGACACAGGCTCTCACCACCCTGAGATCATGGCCTGAGCAGAAATGAAGAATCAGATGCTTAACCAACTAAGTGACCTGGGCACCCCAGAGTCCTTGGGTTTAAATAAGTATGAGCCGCATAGTAACATCACAGTTAATCAAAATATCACCTGTAGTTATTTATAAGAAAGTAACAACTGAAGCAAATGCTGACGACTATAAACAAGGACTGTGATGTGGAATGAACTCTGTACTTCAGTGCTTACAGAGAGAAAAATGACAAACTCAATTCTGCTGACTTGCAGCTCAAGCCATGGTTGGAGCTTCTATGACAGCCCTAAAAAAATCTTTTCTTTCCTACAGATAAAGCGACGATCTTGCTAAAATTCAAACACACAATTTAATTGTTTGGGTTGCTGAATTACAATAGTTGAATTCATAGTCTCACCAAGTATCTCATCTAAAATTTAAGACTCTGGGGGCGCCTGGGTGGCTCAGTTGGTTGAGCGACTGCCTTCAGCTCAGGTCATAATCCCGGAGACCCGGGATCGAGTCCCACATCGGGCTCCCTGCTCGGCGGGAGGCCTGCTTCTCCCTATCTCACTCTCCCTGCTTGTGTTCCCTCTCTGGCTGTGTTTCTCTCTGTCAAATAAATAAATAAAATCTTTAAAAAAAAAAATAAATAAAATAAAATAAAATAAAATTTAGGACTCTGATTGGGAAAAAAATTGGAGGGCTTACTCTACCTGATTTCAAGCCTTATTATTAAACCATGGTAAAAAAATTTTTTTTAATCTATGATAATTAAAATAGTATGGTATTTGCATAAGGATAGATAAACTATATCACTACAACATAACAGAAAATTAATATACTATGTATATACTCAATTGATTTTTGACAAAGATGCCAGGCGATCCATGGGGAATAAAATGAATGTCAACAGTACCCTACGCCATACAAAAAAATTAACCTGAGGTAGATCATGGACTGAAATGTAAAGGTGAAAACTGTGACACTTATAGAATTGTCAGAATGTCAAAATTTCTCTGCCAGAGACTTTGGACACAGAAACAAACTGAGGGACTTGGAGGGAGGGGGGTGGGGGGATGGGAGAGCCTGGTGGTGGGTACTGAGGGCACCTAAAGCGTGGAGCACTGGGTGTGGGGAATGGGGAATAAATCTTGGAACACTGGAAAAAAAATTTAAGTAACAATAAAAAAAAAGAATTAAATTATCTTCTAATTTTTATTCACTGGAAAAAAAAATTCCAATTGCAGGCACACCTAGGTGGTGCAATCAGTTAAGCATCTCACTCTTGGTTTCAGCTCAGGTCATGATCCTAGGGTTGAAACCCACATGGGATCCATGCTCAATGAGGTACCTCTCTCTCTCTCAGCCCCTCTTGCTATGCTCTCTCTTTTAAAATAAGTAAATCTTTAAATAAATAAATAAGTAAATAAATCTTAAAAAAAAATTCAATGGTATTTTTCACAGAAATAGAACAAACAATCCTAAAATTTGTATGAAACTACCAAAGACCTCAAATAGCCAAAGGAATCTTAAGAGAGAAGAACAAAGCTAGAGGCATCACACCTCCTGATTTCAAATTAATACCGCAAAGCTAAAGTAATCAAAATAGTATGGTATTGGCATGTTAGGTTGACGGAACAGAATAACAAGCCTAATAATAAACCCACATGTACATGGTCACATCCACACATGACTTACAACAAAGGAGCCAAGAATATACAATAGGTAAAGAACAGTTTCTTCAATAAATGATGTGGGAAAACTGGACAGTCATATGCAAAATAATGAAACATATACAAAAATTGACTCAAAATGGATATAAATGCTTAAACAGAAGACCTGAAACATAAAACTTCTAAAAGAAAAAACAGATAGCAAGCTTCTTGACACCAGTCTTGACGAGGATTTTTTGGATTTTACACCAAAAGCAAAAGCAAGAAAAAACAAAAATAAACAGGTGTGATTATATCAAACTAAAAAGCTTCAAGATAGCAAAGTAAACAATCAAGAAAATGAAAAGATAACCCATCAAATGGGAGAAAATATTTGCCAATAATATATCTGATAAGGGGTTAATATCCAAAATATGTAAAGAACTACTACAACCCAACAACAAAAAAACAAACAATCTGATTAAAAAATTGGCAGAGGATCTAAAGAGACATTTTTCCATACAGATGACCAATAGATCTACGAAAAGGTACTCAACATCCCCAATCACCAGAGAATGCAAGTCAAAAATCACGATGAATGTCTACTATCAAAAAAACAAGAAACTAGGGCTTGGCAAGGATATGGGAAAAAGAGAACCCTTACACATAGATAATGGAAATGGAAATTGGTGTAGCCACTATGGAAAACACTATGACGCTTCTTCAATGAAGGAAATAAGAATATTTAATTTGTAAGATATATGTACCCCCATGTTTGCTGCAGGATTACATGACAGGCAAGACATGGAAACAACCTAAGTGTCCATGAATGTATGACTATTTGAAGAAAATGTAATACACACACACATATACATACACACACACACACACACACACACACACACACACACACACACACACACAAATAGAATACTATTCGGCCATAAAAAGGAAAGAATTCTTACCATTTGCAACAACATGGATGAACCTTCAGGGCACTATTGTAAACGAAATAATTCAGCCCCAATGTGGGGCTCGATCCCAAGACTCCAGGATCATCACCTGAGCCAAAAGCAGTTGCCCAACCAGCTGAGCCACTCAGGCGCCCCTGAGCGAACACTTTATAAAAGATAAAAGAATGATCAGTAAGCACATGAAAAAATGCCCAACATTAGTAATCAGGGCAAAACAAGTGAACACCACAATGAAATATCATGATATACCCATGCAAATAGCTAAAATTAATAAGACTGACAGTGATTGGTGCCTAAGTCAGTTAAGTATCTCCCTTCGGCTTAGGTCAAGATCCCTGGTCCTACTTCTCCACCTAGCTCCGCTCTCTCTCTCTCAAATGATAAAAATCTTTAAAAAAATACAAAATAAATTAATTTAAATCAAGACCAAGCACATCATGTGTTGACAAGGATCTCAAGCAACTAGAACTCGACATTGCTGGTGGAAGTGTAAAATGGTAAAAACACATGGGCACATTTTTTAAAATAATAATTTTATTTTTTCAGTTTTCCAAGATTCATTGTTTATGCCCCACACCCAATGCTTCATGCAATTCATGCCCTCAATACCCACCACCAGGATCACCCATTCCCCCACCATCCTCCTTCCAAATCCTCAGTTCGTTTCTCAGAGTCCAAAGCCTCTCACGCTTCATCTCCCTCTCTAATTTACCCCAGTTCACATTTCCTTTCTTCTCTCACTGTCCACAATGTTACTCCTTATGTTCCACAGGTAAGTGAAACCATATGATACTTGATGTTCTCTGCTTGGCTTAAATTGGTCAGAAAAATCTCCTCCAATCCAGTCCATGTTGCTACAAAAGTTGGATATTTATCCTTTCTGATGGAGGCATAGTATTCCATTGTATATATGGACCACATCTTCTTTATCCATTCATCTGTTGAAGGGCACCTTGGCTCTTTCCACAGTTTGGCGATTGTGGCCATTGCTGCGATGAACATTGGGGTATGTATGGCCCTTCTTTTCACTACATCTGTATCTTTGGGGTAAATACCCAATAGTGCAATTGCAGGGTCATAGGGTAGCTCTATTTTTAAATTTTTTTTATTGTTACTAAAAATTTTTTTTCCAGTGTTCCAAGATTCATTCCCCAT
>PITA01021149.1:0-33323 GCA_004023965.1 Spilogale gracilis | reverse complement strand
TGTTGGTTGATTTCTAGGCTGCCAGGTTCTTGAGCTCAACTCTGGGATATTTGAAACCAAGAACCACCCCCCACCCCCCCACCATGTCTTGAGGTCATTAACTTCTCTCTACCTTTCAAAGTCTTATGTTTGTCTTATATATAATATCCAGGGTTTCTAGTTTTACTCGATGGGAGGACTAGGAAAAAGTCCATATATTTCATCTTCCTGGAAGCAGAAGTCTCAGCTTCCATTCTTTGAAAATAAGAAAGTTATGGGGCGCCTGGGTGGCTCAGTTGGTTAGGCATCTGCCTTCCACTCAGGTCATGAGCCCAGAGTCCTGAGATCAAGCCCCACATCGGGCTTCCCGCCCTTCTCTCACCCCCCCTGCTTGTGTTCCCTCTCTCGCTGTCTTTCTCTCTGTCAGATAAATAAGTAACATCTTTTAAAAATTACTGAATTACACACTAAATACAGGCTCATGTATGTAGATTATATCTCAATAAAGGTGCTAGAAAGAGACAGAAACAGCACTGTTCATAATCAGCTGACTTCTCTTAGCAACCGTGACCTAAGAGATTCCTGCTTGTGGTTGACGTGCAGCCTGCTTTTCCATCTCTGAGCCTGATGTTCCACCCCTTGTATTTACAGTGTAGCGTCAGAACTGCTTTGTCCTGCATTATGTTTAAAATGTTGCGTTGAGGTTGTTGGTTTTTTTAAGATTTTATTTATTTATTTGACAGAGAGAGGGAGAGACAGTGAGAGGGGGAACACAAGAAGGGGAGTGGGAGAGGGAGAAGCAGGCTTCCCACTGAGCAGGGAGCCTGATATGGATCTTGATCCCAGGATCCTGGGATCATGACCTGAGCCAAAGGCAGACATGTAATGACTGAGCCACCCAGGCGCCCCTGCATTGAGTTTTGAAGGTAGTTTTTTTCCTCTATACATAGCGATGCGCAATGAGAGATACATACTTTTCATGAAGCTTGGGTATGAAAAACTGAGATTGGGAAATGACACTTAGGAACTTTCCGTGGGATATGCGTATATGTATGAGCATCCTTATGTCACCGTGATTCTAATATGTTAAATATAAACTATATTGACAATGTGAAACTAAATATTATCTCACATCTCTTAAATGTGAAAACTTTTATTTATTTCATTGTCTTCGAGTGGAATTGTACCTGAACATTTATGTGTTGACGTGTGCATTTTTATTACATATATATTTTATTATTACATTTATATATTTATTGTATATAGTATTTTTATTATATACATATTTTTCTTACTAGAGAATATAGAGTTGACAGCCAAGGTTACATTAGTTTCAGGTGTAGGGCATATTGATGAACACTCTTTGCTTCCCTCAGTGCTCATTACAATAAGTGTTGTCACCATCCAGCATCGCACAACTTTATTACAACACTGTTCTTCATATTCCCGATGCTGCATTTTTCGTCTCCGTGACTTATTTTTTTTAACCACTGGGAATTTGTGCCTCTTAATCCCCTTCACCTGTCTTGCTCATCCCTCCACACCACTTCCCTCTGGGAACCACCAGTTTATTCTCTGTATTTATGAGTCTGTTTCTTTGTTCATTTGTTTTGTTTTGTAGATTTCCCATATAAGTGAAATCATGTGATATTTGTCTTTCTCTGATATTTCACTTAATGTAATAACCTCTAGGTCCGTCCATCGTTGCAAATGACAAGATCTCATTCATTTTTATGGCAGAATAATATTCCACTCTGTGTGTGTGCGCGCGCGTGCACATCTTCTTTATCTATTCATCTATCGATGGACACTTAGGTTGCTTCCGTGTCTTGGCTATTGTAAATAATGCTGCAATAAACACAGGGTTTGGGTAAATACCCAGCAGTGGGATTACTGGATCAGAACAGTCTGGCACTGGCCACAACAGCACACACAGAGATCTGTGGGACCAGGTAGAAATCCCAGGAACAAGCTCATGATTATATGGCTAATTAATTTATGAAAAAAGAGGCAAGAATATGCAGTGTGAAAAAGGCAGCCAATAAATGATGTTGGGGAAACAGGACAGCTACATGCAAAAGAATGAAAACCAGACCACTTTCTCACCCCATTTACAAAAACAAACTCAAAATGGCTTAAAGACCAAATGTAAGACCTGAATCCATAGAAGATTCTAATAGGAAACATAGGCACACATGTCTTGGACATCAGCCTCGGCAACATATTTATGTCTCCTGAGGCAAGGGAAACAAAGCAAAAATAAACTATGGGGACTATGCCAGAAAAGTAAGCTTTTGCACAGCGAAGGAGACCATCCACAGAATGAAAAGGCAACCTGCTGAATGGGAGAAGATGGCTGCAAATGGTAGATCTGATAAGGGGTTACTATCCAACATACATGAAGAAAGGATAGAGCTAAACACCCCAAAACCAAACAAGCCGATTAAAAGGGGACCTGAAGAGGCATTTTCCCAAAGAAGATGCACAAATGGCCAACAGACACATGGAAATATGCTCATCATCTCTCATCATCAGGGAAATGCAAATCAAAGCCACCGTGAACTATCCCCTCACACCTGTCAGAATGGCTAGTATCAAAGCCAGAAGAATTAACAAGTGTTGGCAAGGATGCAGAGAGAGGGGAACCCTCACGTGCTGTTGGTGAGAATGCAAGCTGGTGCAGCCACTCTGGAGAACTCTAAGGGGGTTCCTCAAAAAATGAATAATAGGATCATCATGTGATCTGGTAATTCCACTACTGGGTATTTACCCAAAGAAATTGACCTGCATATTCTTATGTGTGTCTATTCTGTTTTCTTTCCTTGGTAATACAGACAGGACCCTGTGTTGGTTTTCTATTGAACTCTGTGATAGGTGGTTTATATCATCTGTGAATTTCATTTCAGAATTGTAAAAGCAGCATGACAGATCATTTGTTATGAAAAGATGTTGTGCCTCATAGGGTTGATACCCCCGATCAAACTCGACCTGAGGGTGTGCGATCCCAACCCCTGTAGCCGCTACACTGACAGTTTAAAATTAAATAGACTCTTCCATTTCATGGTCAAATACATGCATTTAAAAAACTAACTGGAGCTGGCATTTCTTTATTCCATCCTGACTCGTACAATTAGAGATGGTTTCTTTTCACTGCTTCCCATTTCTTCTGTGGTCTTTCTGTTCTCACGGCCAAGGTTGTGAGCTTTTTGAAAGCAAAAACTGCTTCTCTTCCTGCTGATGATTTTCCCCATATTGTATCCAGAAGCGCGGGCGTGGCGAGGATTAAAGTGTGTTGACCGCCACTTTCGCGTTGAAGGTCTGGACACAGCCTTTCCTACAGCATCTATCCTGTGGCCGTCCTGCTCCATGGACATGCTGGGTGCTTCGTAGATATGACCTGCCCCCAATAACACGACACCCCTGCTCAGAGGGATTAATGCCCTGGTCTTGTGGATGTGTGAACGGAGGTCTGAGAAAATGCTTGTTTGAAGTAGGTAGGCAAGGAGCGAGGTCAGGTTTGAACCCCCGGTTTGTGGCACTCTGCAGCCCACGTGAAGTAGGCATTTTTCTGCCTCTGTATTTTTATTGGTTTACACACACACACACACACACACACACACACACACACAATCATTATTGAAGTCGAGTTGACATACGATGCTATATTGGTTTCAAGCGTGCAATATAGCGATTTCACAATTCTATATATCAGCGCTCATCCCAGTAAGTGCAGCCACCATCTGTCACCAGATGACATTATTGCAATATTAATCAACAGCATTCCCTATGCTGTACTTTTCATCGCTGCGACCTGTTTATTTTATAACTGGAAGTCTGTGCCTCTTAACCGCCTCCGTCTATTGTGCCCGTGCCACCTCCCACCTCCCCTGCGGCCACTCTGGAGAGAAGGAGGCAGTGTAACATAGGGATCAGGAGGATGGGCAAATCGTTTCAACCTTCTGAGTCTCTGCTTTCCCCATCTATAAAATGGGTTCATAATAGTGGCTTCATCTTGGAGTGGTTGTGAAGGTCTAACAAGATGCCACATGTCGGTAATTATCGTAGCCACTGTTTGGTCTTCACTTTTTTTAAGCTTATTTATTTGTTTGTTTGTTTGTTTGTTTGACAGAGAGAGAGAGAGAGATAGAGATAGATAGATAGATAGATAGCCGGAGAGGGAACACACCAAGCAGGGGGAGTGAGAGAAGGAGAAGCAGGATTCCTGCTGAGCCTGTAGCCCCATGCGGGGCTCAATCCCAAAACCCTGGGATCATGACCTGAGCCGAAGGCAGAGGCTTAACCACTGAGCCTCCCAGGTGCCCAGTCCCTGGTGTTTATAAGATAGAAATAAATGTTAATTTCCTCTCTCTGTTCTTTCTCGGGAAATTTTACTCAATTGTGGTTCGGTGTAATGGCTTTGGAGGTGTCACTGAGACCCAGGTCTATCTAATCCTAAAATCAAAATAATATGATATTAAAAAAAATAAAACCTAGAGTTGTATCCCTCCTCCTACAGACATGTGTGGTGGAAATCCCCTTTGGGCACTGCAATGTGCACTGAAGTCCCATATTAAGTGGATGGTGTTTCCTGAGTGTGTGTGTGTATGTGTGTGTGTGTGTGTGTGTGTGTGTGTGTTTAAAGGTTTATTTACTTATTTTAGAGCGAGAGTAAGAGGGGTAGGCGAGAGAGCATGAGCAGGGAGAGAATCCTTAAGCAGACTTTCAATGAGCATGGAACCCAATGTGGGGCTTAGTTCATGACCCTGAGATCATGACCTGAGCCGAATGAAGAGTCAGCCATGCAACCCACCGAGCCATCCAGGTGCCCCTGGTGTTTCCTGGTTTTGTCTTTGTTTTTATTTTCTTACCGTCCCTTTGTTGTTACAATCAGAGGCTAAGGTGCAGTTCTGAATAGTCCACAGAAGACGAGGGAAGAGAGAAGATTCTGGACCCTGAAAAGGAAGGGAAATACCTCCCACCCACCAATCCTGGAATAGCATCCTGGCTTGCTTCTGGTGGTCCCAGGCCACAGTGGCTGTCGTATTTGCTTCTAAACTGGGTTTGAATCCCAACTCCTCCACTTACTGTAACTCAGTGAGCGAGGTAATGTGACCGCCTCTGTCAGCCTCAGTTTCCCCATCTGTAAAATGAGTCTTGATGCCATACTTCGTAGGGTTTCCTGTGAAGGTCACACCACTGAATGGAAGGGAGGTGCCAGATGGTAGGAAAGTAGGGAGGTCTCATCGGCCTGAGACTGGGGGCATGATCTGCTTTTGAGACCACTCCCAGCTTTGTGCCCAGGCACCACTCTCCTCCGACAGGGCGCCTCCCCAACTTCCTGAGCCCCTCACCAGCCCCTGCGGGGCTATATGCAAGCTTTCAGGTGCCAACCAGCATTTCAATAGAGGACATTCCTGGGCAACTGCGACTCCCCCCCCCCCCCCCCAGGGTTTGGGCACATCTCCAAGGTGGCTGCAAGTTTCTGGAGGCATCCAGAGGTGTGGGTTTCCCAGGTCTGAATCTCTCACTGCCCTCATACCATAGGTACTCAATAAATACCATTTCCCAGGTGAGTTATTAGATGGTGAGATGAGTTACAAGAATACTAACCATGGTCACTACAATAATGATCCAATAATAGCTAATGACCAAATCTCAGATGCTGTACTAAGCTCTGTCCACAGCAGCTGAGCTCTGGGGCAGGAGGTATTACTATAAATTCCATCTGGCATAAAAAGAAACTGAAGTCCTGGGAAGTCTCAGCCGATGAGATGAGAATTTGACTCAAGTCCTTAAAACCACTGTACCGAGCCTCTGAGCCTCTTAGACTGGCCATTCAAAATGAAGAGAAACAGAATTTTGACTGCAAAGCCAATGCATTTTCACTAAAACCTTGAAAGTCACAAAAAGAAGAACAGCCCTTCCAAATCCCTCCACCTGGAGACCACTGCTGTTAACACGTGGGAGCCGATGAACAGATCTCTGTGCAGTATGGACATTGTACAGCGGGAATTATTACCTGTAGCATTTATGTGTTCCTGTGATGCCCAGACACACATTCACATGTTGTATGGTCAAAGACTCAGCTGGTCTTTGTCCCTAGTTCCTGGGCTAGAGCTCTAAACTCTTGCTCTTTCCCAGGTGCGAGGACTGTCTTGGTTAATCTGGGTAGGACCCCAGGACCACACTAACTGTATCAGGGGACTCCGCAGTGGGTCCTAGCTGGTGTCAGCAGGGGACGGGAAGACGGATCTCAGGATTAGAAGGCTGAGGCTATGAGCCAGGGGTTGTCAGCCCCGTGACACAATCAATCATGCCTGCAAAACCAAACGCCAGTGCAAGCCTCTAAAACAGAGGCTTGGGTGAACTTCCTGGTTGGTGAGCATGTCAGTGTGCCCGTGGGCCTCATTTTACCATAATTAAACCTCTTTAAGGTCCTGTCTCCAAAGAAGGTGTGAATGAGGCTCGGCCTGTCTTATTGAGTTGGCAAACAAAAGATGCATCAAAACCCAGAAGGGCATAGAGCGTGGCCATTTTCAGGGGTCATCAGGGAGACGTCCTGTTAATTTCTCCCACATTCCCGAGAAACCCTTCCAGAAGTCTGCGCCTCGCCCTGGTTTACGGGGTGCAAGCACACCTGCCCTTCCTGTTACCTCCTGAACCACCACCTCAATCATGCTCTCCTTGAAAGCAGCAGGTCAAAAATCCCACCAGCTGGATTTGGTTCAAGTTCAGTTGCGTTCCCTTGACCAGCCGGAACCCAGCCATCCGCATTGAAATACTCGGCCAGTAACAGCAAGGGGATGAAGCAGAATGAATGGAGGGAGTCTTGGCTAGGTCATTGCACCTCTCCTCAGGGGGCTTGTCACTTCTACCAAGGGTCCCTGGACCTGTTACTTCACAAACTGCAGGCAAAAAAACCAACAAACAAACAAACAAGCAAAAAAACTAAACTGTGTACTCACAAACTCCTAAAAATATTGCCCAGTGATCTTGAAAAAAATTAATGTTCCTGTGACATGTTAACATAATCTTCATGATGGAGGTGTTGAATGTTGGTTCTGTATATATTTATATATCTAGAAACCAACGCAGACTAGGGCATGATATTTTTAATTTTTCACATCCTGGCAAAACATTGAATGAGCTGTTTATATTTATTTCACAGAGGTGGAGAGAAATTTCATTCCACTGGAGAGATAAATGGGTAAGTAGTAAGATTCCAGAGGGGGAACATCTTATAAAATGGCTCCCTGTGCTGTAATAATTCCTCTTTTTTTGTTGTTTTGTTTTTTGTGGGGTTTTTTTTGGTATTTTGTGATATTTGAAGAGTCCAAAGATTCGAGTATGAGTCCTAAGACCATCCCCCAGATCCCTTTCTCAAAACTCCTATAGTATATTTGGTTTGGACCCCTTAAAGATTAAGGCTTAGATAAACATTTGTATTTTAAGAGGCAAGAGAGAGACAGTGAAAACTCATTCAACTCAAGTCTTGGAACCTGCAGCTTCACTAAGAATGGGAAGATCTTTATGTCAGTCTCTGGCTCTTGATAATTTTGGGGGTCCCTGGTCTCTAGAGAATTTGTTGAAAGGTATATGTACACTCACTCCAGAAAAATGGACCCACAATATAAAAACAGACCCACAATATAGGGTCTGCACTCTAGCCGTATTGGTCAGCTACTGCTGTGTGACAAATCATACCTAAACTCAATGGCTAATAACAAGCTTGTGCTATTGGCATGTGCATGGGGTGGCTGGGGTGTTTCAGTTTCCGATTATGGGTTGTCTGTGCTTGGCCCTGGGCTTTGGGACCATTCATGTGTCCAGTTCTGGAGCCCAGGCTAGAAAGGCCACCTGCCTTATAAGGTTATATTCTTTTTATGGGGATGGCAGATGCTCGAGAGACAAGCCACACCCCACATACTTGGTTCAAGGACTATCACATCCCTTCTGTTCACCGCTCATGGGCTAAAGTAAATCAAAAGTTTAAAAGAGTTCCTGGAGAAGACACTGCCCCAAAAAGGAGAAGAAAGAGGGGTGGGCACATGTTGGACGACACTCCAATTTATTATCAGTAGGTCGTGGGCTCTGGGAAAGCCGTGCGCAGATCACAGTTTAAGAACTGGTTTGGAACCTGAGTCTCAGATGGTTAATTCCCAATCCTCAGAAAACATAGAAATCATCTGGGTCAAAATGTAGATCCCAGGCCATCTTCCCGCAGACCTCGGAGTCAGTGGATCTGGGTGGGGCCAGGGAATCTGATTGTGATGGCGATGATCTGGGGTCCATGCTAAGAGAAGCACCCAGGGAGCTCCAGACTCAGAAATGGGTTCAAATCCCAGCTCTGCCAGAGCTTGGAGCTTGGGTGAGTAGTTTGCTTTCCAGGGCCTTGGTTTTCTCCTCTGAGAAATGGCATAATATGTCTCACAGCGCTGTCGGGAGAGTTCACAGATGAAGCTGGTACAACTAGCATAGTGCCCGGAACATATTAAAGCAATAAATGTTTGTTTCGCTGCATCACCCTTAGCCAGTTCCTTCCTCCTCCCCATCCCCCTCCTCATTGGTTTCTTCTGGCTCTGATAGTGTGTAGTTCTTTGACTGTAAACCTTATCTCCTAAGACAACTGAGTCCCGTAAATTCTTTGCCTGGAAACCCAGGGTGGGAAACTCTCTGAAACATATCCAAGTTCAGTGTTACCGGCGCGCATCAGACAATGGCTTAGACTCCCGGTGGCCGCTCAGAGATGGAGTTCCCCCTTTAGAACCAAGCGGACTATAGTCTCTGAATGCCTCCAGGTTCAGAGTGGGCTTAAGATCTACAAAGAGCTGGGGTGCCTGGGTGGTTCCCAGTGGGTTAAGCATCTGTCTTCCACCTACCTTCTGCTTAGGTGATGATCTCAGGGTTCTGGGATGGAGTTCTGTGTCGGGCTCCCCACCCAGCAGGGAGTCTGCTTCTCCCTCTGCCTCTGCCCCCTCCCCCTGTTAGCTCTCTCTCTCTCAAATGAATAAATAAAATCTTTAAAAAAAGAATCTGTGAACAATGGCGAGCAGAACATCACATCACACAGGGAAACAATGTACGTAATGATTTACTGAGCAGGGGAGGGGCACAGGGGGATGGAGAGGAGGAATCCAGACTGGGCTCCAATCTCAGCAGGGAGCTGGAGTCGGAGGTGGCGCTCCGTCCCACAACCCAACCCCACCCACCCCTCTGAAATCCAGTTTCCTGTTCCTTGAACTTCCAGCACCTTCCATTCCGTGGCTGGGCTCCTTACCCTAGAGAATGAAGCACTGAGGAGCTGAGTGAACCTCATCCCCTTCAAGAGCAGTGGCCGGATCTCAATCTCTTGCCCTTCAGAAATGCCATCTACCGCCCAGTTTACTTCCCCTCCCATATCAGAAGCCTTCTCGCCAGAGCTTAGTCTTTGTCCAAATTTAAAACTCCTTATCTTTTTATCTACCCAAATCTATTTTTATCTGTCCCTTTTTATCTACTTAAAACTCCTTCCTCACCCCCCATGGCCCCACCCCACCCTCACTCCCATCCTTTGTCCCACCCTGACCTTGATCGTGTCCTCATATGCCCTTTTGCCTCCACTGCCTTCTGCTGGCTCTCCCTGCCCTTTCAATCTGGGACCTGCAAACTTTTTCTGTAAAGGATCAGGTAGTAAAGAGTTCAGGCTTTGTGGGCCATTTGGTCTATGGCGGGAAGATAGCCACAGACAATATGTAAATGAATGTGCATAGCTCTGTTCCCATAAAACTTTATTTATAAAAAGAGCAGGCAGGGGCTGCTAGAGTCTATGGCATATTCAGGCTTGTAGTTGAGTCCTAGCTCTGCCACTTCCTAGGTGTGTGACCTTGGCCCCACCCATCATCTACTGAATTTCAGCTCTTCTCCTATAAAAGGGGGTTGGACGGGTTCATGGATGATTACCCATAGGGGTTTAACATGAGATCTGGCAAACGACTGCTCCAGAAATGCTACTTGTTGTTTAGAAATTTGACTCCTACACAATGATTTGACTAACCTTGACCGAGCAACTGTTATGTTCAGATTCTGCTTTTTATAGGGACTCAGATTGTTGGGGATGGAAGGACTTTACAGACCTGGTCCAGAGGTTGAAAACTGGTCAAGTGTTCCCAAATCTCACCCACAGAGACTTCTTTTTCCCTTATCAGCTGTGTGACTCTGGGCAAGTTCCTAAACATCTCTGTGCCTTAGTTTCCTCATTTGTAAATGTAGATGAGGGTCTATCCCTTAGGAGTACTATAAGATGCACGTCAAGCTAATACATGTCAAGTGTTCAGAGTAAGTGCCTGGGATGGTAAGCGTTCAATTGTGTTAACAATCATCACTATTATTTACCCAATTGTTGATATTGTTATCAGTTTTCTTTTCTCTCTCTCCTTTTTTCTCTCTCTTTTTTTTAAAGACTGTATTTATTTATGTGACAGAGAGAAACCCAGCTAGAGAGGGAACACAAGGAGGGGGAGTGAGAGAGGGAGAAGCAGGCTTCCCGCTGAGCAGGGAGCCCGATGCGGGGCTCGATCCTGGGACTGCGGGACCATGACCTGAGCTGAGGGCAGACACCCAACCACTGAGGCCCCCAGGCGCCCCCCAGTGTTCTTTTAGGTAGGGCGTGCACACTCTGGCTTCCCTAAGTTGTTAGTTCGGGTCTGTGAACTCATTTACCTTACCTGCCATGCCTCCAGAGACATTTGATTTTTCCACCCCTGGTTAAGCCCAACACCCATATTTCACAGATAGGAAATCTGAGGTCCAGATCTGGACAGGAGTGACTTGGCTAAATCCCCACCACAAATCAAGGACAAAACTCATTTAGATTCCCAGGATTTGTTCCCTAACTGTAGGGCTTAGGTACAAGCTCTTCTTAGCCGAAAGCCACACCCCTTTCAAAGCCACACCCCCTTCCTTGTTGCCCTAGGTTCCCTAGGAACTCCTCTCAAAAACACTCCGGCCCAAGGGCTGAAAGCTGTAAATGACGCCTCCAGCCACTTTGGCCTGGAGAGTATCTAGCGGGAGGTGCATTTCTACCGACAGGTACTTAATTGGAACTCAAGGAGTTTAGCAGAACAGAATTGAAGGGGTGGAGAGTCGCTACAAGGAAAATTCATGTTGCTTAATTGTATTCCCTGTAAGGGTCCGGAGAGATCCTTGCAGAGGGAGTCTGACTTACTACTGAATTATTTCTGCCAGAAAATCATTGGACGTCTGCCATCGATTAAAAGTCAATCAGGGTGCAATGAGAAGGGCATCCTTGTGGTCCCAGGAAAAACAATAAACTCAGCTCGATTCAATCTTGAATAAGTGGCAGGGGTATGAGTTGCCTCAACATCACGGGGACCATTAAAAAAGAAATCACTGTTCTGAACCCTCAACTTATCTTAATAAGGTCATGTTGCTTTTAATCGAAACATCTTTGATAATGGACCTCATCATTTGTTTCTGCTGAGTTGCTTTCACAGATACTACCTCTTGGTGAAGGAGAGGAAAGGAAGACCTTTGGAAAGGTCAACCATGAATAAGCCAGGGAGGTAATGTGTTTGCAGGAAATTATGTATGTGGCCCCTGAATTCGGTTATGTGGAACCTTCTAGCAATAACAGTGTCCATGATGGGAACACAGGGTTTCCCTCTGATCAAACAGCATGGAGACATCCTCTAACTGGCTTATGATATATACATCCAGCAGCAGTCAATTTATGTAATTGACCTTCAGTGCCCAAATTGAACTGACATTAGATAACTCCAATAATTTGGCTGTAAGTTCATGTAATGTAAAGCCACCAGGGGAGTGGAATGGAGATTTGAGGCCAGCTCTGTGCTGATGTGAGCCGGAAAATCCTAAGGAGAATTGAAAATATCACAGGAGCTTTTTTTTTTTTTTTTAAGATTTACTTATTTGACAGTGACAATGAGCCCAAGCAGGGAGAGCAGGAGAGGGAGAAGCAGGCCTCCCACTGAGCAGGGATCCTTCCATCCCCAATCTGGGGTCTGATCCCTGGACTCTCGGATCACGACCTGAGCGGAGAGCAGACTCTTAACCGAATGAGCCACTCAGGTGTCCCCATGGTATGAGTTTTGATGGGCAGAGAAACAAGAAGAAATAGCTGTTCTTGACTTTGTTGCTATGACCAAGCTCTCTCTGTGCCTTCTTACTGCACCTGGCTTCCCAGATGCAAGGAGAGAGAGTGGCCGTGGGAAAAGGTCATGGAGCTTGGATTCGCTCAGTCCTGGCTTTGAATATCAGTCTTATCTCCTAATTTCTGGGTGCTATTGGGTGGGTGACATTGGGCAAGTTAGTGAATCTCTTTGAGCCTCATGAAGTTTCTCCCATGGGTTTGGGGATAAAGAGGTGTCTAATTGAAGTGCCTGGCATACAATGTGTGGTTAAATTTTGGGCCTTTTGTAGTGGTGTGCCAATAAATGTTTAACAATTGGCTCTCAAGGAAGGAAGAAAGGAAAGGAGGGAGGGTAAGGGAGGGAGGGAGGAAGGAAGGGAGGAAAGAAGGAAGGAAGGAGGGAAGGAAGGGAGGGAGGAAGGAGGGAAGGAAGGAAGGACAGAGGGAAGGAAGGAGGGAAGGAGGAAGGGAGGGAGGGGAAAAAAGAGTGTTATCTACCATGGGTGATGCTGCCTGTTTGTAAATAAGGTTGAGAGAACTTTTCTGGAAAAAACTCAAATACTTAAACATCAATATTATTAATTGTTGTTATTAATAATTCAGGATGAATGTTTTAATACCTCAAGTGCTACCATCACTTGTTCAACTATTTGGCTCCGATTTCCCTTTTTAAGATGTTTTTTTGTTCCTAATAGCAGTGTTCATGTAAATGCCAAGTTCAGATTTCTGTGTTCCTTGGACTTCAACGTTTGTGGGTCTAGGGGGACCTGGCGGGGTCATTAGGAAGACCAGGTGACTCTTGATCCTGATGTCGTGAGCTCAAGCCCCGTGTTGGGTGTAGAGATTATTTAAATAAATGAACAAACTAAATGTTTGGGGGTTCTACACTTTCTTGCCGAAGAGAAGATGTGTGGGCGATGTAATGCTCGGATTCTGTTGTTTGAACTAGAGGAAGTGTCCCCTTTCGTGGTGTCCGGGTCCCTTTGGCTGGCCAGGACAACGCAGCAGCCGAGACCCGTCACCTGCCGGCCGTCACCAGCACCCTCACCCCACACTTACGGAGCATTTTCTGAGAACCAGGCACCGAATCACGCATTGCACGTCGCCACAGCATTGGTCCTCACCACGCCTAGATGCTGTGTGTGTTCGTCTTATCTCCCTCTTGCAGAGAAGGAAACCAAGGTCCAGGAACGTTAAGAACAGGTCCGCAGGTAGCGTGTGGCAGACCCGCTGTGCGAAACCAGGCAGCCCAACTTGAGAGTCTGCGGTCCTCCCCACTGCGCCGCGGGGCGGCGAGAAGGAGGGGACCGCGCAAGGTGCACCGTCCCACGTGGTTGAGCGCGTGCCAACACCACGGCTGTCTGCGTCTAAATCACGTTCACATCCCTGAACTGCTTTTTGATCGTGTTTGGAACCCCCGATAAAATGTATCAAGCAAAGAAGAATTGTGAAAACATCCATGCTCACTGGAGAAACAGCAGGGGAGTTACATATTATTGTTCTGGAAGATCAGAGACCCAAGTAAAAGGCACTTTTGAAATCTGCCCCGTCCCCCTGCCCCCACCAAAAAGAAATCCAAGTCAGGGAGACATCGTCGGCTCTCTTGGCGGCATCCATGCATCTGCTTCCGTAAAGTGTGGAGTGATGTGATTTAAGGATGTTCACTCTACTCCCAGCGCTGGAGAGTCATGTAATAACTTAGGCAATCAGGACTCTTATTGGCTGTTCCTGAGGTAAGCCCCTCCCCTCCAACTGGCCTAAACCAATCAGAAAATCCTACTCTCTAGATGCAGGTGCCAGGAAGGTGGGGGAAATGGGGATCAAAATCATCACAATGTATACCTTAAACTTACACAATATTATATGTCAATTATTTCTTCATTAAGCTGGAAAGGAAAGAAGGAAGGAAAGAACCTTCCATTTGCACATGATTGCCTCAGAGATGATCACAAGATCCCAGTCTAAGCAAGTGAGAACATGGAAGTTACCTTAGCCATAGTGATTGGTTCAGAGGAGGACATGTGGCCCAAAGTGGTTCAATGAGAGTGAAACCCAGAATTTTGTTCAGTGGTTGAGATAAAGAATCTCTGTCTTTTCTTCAGGAAGATGTGATGTATGGAACTGTTCTAGCCGCCTTGTAACTGTAATGAAATTGACTTTGAGAAGAAAACTACCATATGGAAGAGGGCAGAATCAAGACAGTTTCAAGAAATGGAGTCAGCACCTTGATCAAGCTGTTCCTGAAACTATCAACCAACTTCACCTATATGAATCAACAGATTCTTTTGGTTCTTAATAATTTTAAGATCCTTTTACTTTTGCAACTAAAAATATCAAGCTGGTCTGTCAAGCATTATGCTTGCAGTTTAAATATGAGCAGGTCCTACTGGAGAGCAGAGCTGTCACTGTGAGCCCACCTTCAAGCCAAATCAGCCCTTAGGTACAGTCTTAAAAAATGATCAAACCGAGCCCTAACTGTATACTACATTAATGAGAAATGAATATTTTACTCAAATTGTTATGAGAACTGTGGAGAAAGAATTCAAATGGCATACAAGAAAGCAAATACAACCTTAGTGCTGACACTTACTTTCCCTGCAGTTTCTAATAACTCTGTAGTAATGCCACTCTTGTCCTACCTCGATGTTCTGTGCTCCTGAAAAATCAAACAAACAGAACAACAATAAAAACCAGCCATCACTGATCCCTCCATTCTGTTCCCAATCCCCAGGGAACCCACTGAAGGATCTGCCTGATAACCCCAAGCCTCTTTCCAGAGGGTAATTCAGCTGCATTTCCTCTTTTTTAAATTTTATTTTATTTATTTGACAGAGAGAAACACAGCTAGAGAGAGAACACAAGCAGGGGGAGTGAGAGAGGGAGAAGCAGGCTTCCCGCGGAGCAGGGAGCCCGATACGGGACTTGATCCCCGGTCTCCGGGATCATGACCTGAGCCGAAGGCAGTCGCTTAACCAACTGAGCTACCCAGGCGCCCCTGCATTTCCTCTTTATTGTTATCTATCATGTTCTAGAAATACACAAGGAATCCTCTTGTGCTGTCCTCTCATCTCTGACAGCCACTCCCACAAGAAGAGGACAATTCATTACCTTCTTGACTCAAAGGTCAGGTTGGAGACTCCCAACTCCCTTGCTTGGGGAGTCTGGAGGAGGGAAACCGCAGCAGTATTTGAACTGATAGATTTACCTTCAGAGAAATAGAAGAAGAGCTTCTTTCGCTAAAAACTCAGCCAGTGAAAAATGACGTCTTTGCATTTTGGAACTTGATAGTGCTCCAGAAATGCCATTTGTGTATAAATCCATGGATGTTAATGTGTCCGTATTTCTGTTGAAATCCTGATACATTTGCACTCAACCTATCCAGGAAAAGTTCATTGCATTTCTTTCCTAGTAGAAGCTGGAGAGAAGATGAAAACATTCTTGAAATTGGGAATCACTGGGATAAATGGGAGTTTAAATCAACTGGGATAAGTATTACTGCAGGGCGAGCTGTAGAAGTCATGTTGTTTCACACCCAAGGACCATTCTAATTTTCTGGAAAAGAATCACAGAGGGCCAACCTTCTTGCTTGGAAAATGAAGGTATGCCTTACATGGTTAAATTGTAATGACAGTGATCAGTGGATATTCTGGTAATTAATACGGGAGATTTATAGCCACAATAATGAGCTGAAAAACAATGCCCATTCCTTCCTCCCCTCTTCTCCTCCCTGTCCTCCAAAAGATTTTTCCTGATGGATTTTTAAAAGATTTTATTTATTTATTTGACAGAGAGAGATCACAAGTAGGCAGAGAGGCAGGCAGAGAGAGAGGAGGAAGCAGGCTCCCTGCTGAGCAGAGAGCCCGATGCAGGCCTCGATCCCAGGACCCTGAAATCATGCCCTGAGCCGAAGGCAGAGGCTTTAACCCACTGAGCCACCCAGGCGCCCTCCTGATGAATTCTTATAAGCATTCTTGTACTCTTCACTATCTGAACCTTTCCAGTTAGACAATCTCCTCCAGTTCAAATGTGTCATGTTTATACTTTAAATGGTGCATGAATAAAGAAGCATCTATTGTTTCTTGCTCTGTGTCAGGCACTGTGCTAGAAGCTAATGCATAGAAGTGGGCGAGACACAGTCACTCACATGCTGCCGTAAGAAATAGGTATATATTTTTCTTTTCTTGTGATGTCTTGGTCTGGCTTTGGTATCTGGGTAACAATGCTGGTCTTTAGAATGAATTAGGAAGTGTTCTCTCCTCTACTATTTGTTAGAAGAGTTTGGGAAGGATTGGTCGTAATTTTTCTTTAAACGTTCAGTAAATTTTTCTTTAAATGTTCAGTCAATGTCCAGTGAAGCCATCAGGTCCCTGGCTTTTCTTTGTTAAGAGGATTCTGACTACAGATTCAATCTCTTACCTTGTTGTGGGCCCATTAAAATATTCTATTTCCTCTTGAGCTAGTTTTGATAGTCTGTGTGTTTCCAGGAGTTTGTTCATTTCATCTGGGTTAACTAATTTGTTGGCTTGATAGTTGTTCATAGGAAGAGGAGGGCACGTGAACCCTGCCTGGCTGTGAAAGATAATTATTAAAATAAATCCTGACAACAGTGTAACAGAAGCAAAGACAGGAGAAGGATTAGTTTGGGATGGGAGATGGGGAGATGAAAAAGATTCACAGGAGAAGTGATTCTCCAGCCAACTGGGTTCTGTAGGATGAGTAGGAGTTGGTCAGATGGCTATGCAGGGGAAGGAGATTCTGAGTAAAGAAACCATATGAGCAAACACAAAGAGGAACAAAAACACATGGCATGGTCTGAGAACATGAGTTTGGAAAAGCACAGAGGGGGTTCCATGGACAAGCAAAAAAAATTTAAAAATGCATTTGGTGCAAGATTATGAAAGATGATCAAAGCATGCCAAGTGCCAAGGGTTTTGGAGTCTGTTCCTTGATTGATGGGAAGCCATCGATAATTTTTAAAACAGGAGTTTAAGGCTTGGTGAATTTTTAGAAAGACTGTTTCTGTGGCCATACTGGGTATGGTTGGAGGGGATAGTGTGGCAGCCGGAGAGCTGCACTGCTGGTGATATCTATCATGAATGACGCTGGAGAAAGAAGAAGCTCAGTGCGGGTCAATAGGACAGAGAGGCGACCAGCGATGAGGGGAGAGAGGGGGAAAGCCCCAGTGATGAGGTCAAAGCCTCTAGCTGGGACTGTGCCAGTCCTGGAAAAAAAAACAACAAAAAACAAAACAAAACAAAACCCCAAAAAACAAAAAACAATGGGCAAGTTCACTCCTGGATGTTTAGAACATTGTATTTGTGTGTCTATGGAAGGAAGTGACACACATGGCTGTGTTTGTGCTGTCACATTATAAAGGCTTTAAGGGGAAAAAACTCCAAAGGGAATAAAGATTTTCTGAAAAGCATTCTTGTCTAAAGGAAGCTGCATGCAAATGGAAAAGCCTTGACATTTAATTGATTTCAGTAATCGTGATGACATTGTGTTTTCTTTCAGGCTGTGCAGTGGGGCTTTGGATCTGTGGAAAATTGACAGACAGGCCCTTGTTAGGGAAAACAAAAATGGCTCCAAGTTACAGGGTTGACTGTTTTCCTTTTTTCCTTTTCATAGGAAGAAAACAGCCTATCATTTCTAAGAGTCTGAATGACACTTTGCATTATTTCTCTCCTTTAGGTAGAAATCTAAGGTTTTCCAGATAATAAAAAGCAGTCTGAAGTGTGGATGACACATTATAAATCCTAATATCTGAAAATATCTTGCTTTGTAGATTTCACATGGGAACCATGTATGCTTCTTTTATAATTATAAAGTCAAAATGAAACTGTGAAGTAACTCTTTAAAATCAAAAGCAAAATGGAAACAGTGGCCTCAGCAGGATGTTGACTTGGTGACTTAATCACTCACAAGTAAGTTTAAAACTCATCTATTTGTACACTCTTAGGGAGAAATGCCCTAAAGACAAAAAAGAACCAAAAACCACACAACAACCCAAATACTTTAACCGTTCTCATTAATCATATTATTAGTAATACCATTGGTGTTGTTATTTCAAAACTATGTTAGGTATATGCATAGTGAATAAACTATAAAGTCAATGCATTCCTTTTTTTCTTAAATATATATTTATTTATTTGAGAGAGAGAGAGAGAGAGAGAGAGCATGAGCAGAGGGAGGGGCAGAGGGAGAGGGAGAGAGAGAATCTCAAGCCAACTCTCGCTGAGCACAGAGCCCAACCTGGGGCTTGATCTCATGACCCTGTGCTCACTACCTGAGTGGAAACCAGGAGGTGGACGCCTAACCAAGGCACCCCAGGCACTCAGGCACCCCTAAAGTCAATTCATTCTTATGTTAAGGTTGTTAAGAGCCCAAAATTTCAGCCTAAGAGAAAAGATACAAAAATATAAAGTCAAGTGAATGAATGAACTGGAAATAGTATCAGCGCAGGATTATTTTCTCTTTAAATTTTCTTATACTTTTCAGCTTCAGTCACTGTAAATACCTGGAAATAAAGACCAACCCAATAGTAATGACCTAGACTGTGGTCCCTGGGAGCAATTTCCTGGTGAAAGGCACCAGAGCTCCTCAGAGAAATGGCTGATTCCAGGACTGGGCAGGAAATGTACAAGAGGATAGTGGGACATCTTGTTATATCGGAAAGCAAGGAAACTATCAGAGACTACTGTGGGTGCATCCACACAACTCGGGAACAAATTCACTGGCTCCCACTCCCATCTGGACTCCTCAGGCATCTAAAAAATTAACAACTACAATGCGTTAAAATACATCAAATACATAAAAATCTATGAATTCATGATGATACTAAAAAAAAAAACAACAAGCAAACAGATAAACCAAAAACCTGAAACCTGCTAGCTCCTTTTGGAGGATATAAGAGAACTAAATGGTTATTCTGTGATAATTAGTATATAAAAGTCTCAGGCAGCTAGCTTATGTTTCCCAGTGAAATGACCTAACTGATGAAGAAAAGCTTTCTTCACAGAAGTAGACCAACTAACAAGTGAAGAGTAATGAAGGAGTATTCTGATTAAAACAGTACCATTTTGTAAATGCCCAGGAAATAACAAATCTAGGCAGTGGTCATTACTGACTGCTAGATTCTCCCAGAAGGAGACCAGCAGAATTTACGTGCCTTCTGATGGAATGACTCAGCTTCCTAGGAAATACTCTTGCCCCAAACTCAAACCAATTCAGGCCAAAATTAAATCTTATGACAAATGGATAGGAAATACAAGGGATAGAGAAACAGATTAAAAGACACCATGTGGACGCAGTCAACAAAATCCAGATGTGAGATCCCCCATGGACCCAGGTTTTTCATAAACAAATTGCTAGAAAAATTTTTTTAAAAAGAGAGACACTATAGATAAAAGGAACTAAAGAGACATATCAACCCAAGGCAAATGTGGATCTTGTTTAAATCCTGACTCAATCAAATCAGCCATAAAAACAAGTTTGGAGATCAGAGAAACAACCAGGGAAATTTGAAGGCTGACTGGGCTTTTGCTAATATTAATGAAATATTGTTAAAGTTTTTGTTAATAATGACATAAGACTACGTGGGGGTTTTTTTGTTTTGTTTATTTTGTTTTGTTTTGTTTTTAGATTTTATTTATTTGTCAGCAAGAGAGAGAGCACAAGCAGGCAGAGTGGCAGGCAGAGGCAGAGGGAGAAGCAGGCTTCCCACTGAGCAAGGACCCAACCCGCCGCCTGCCCCCTATGCAGGTCTTGATCTCAGGATCCTGGGGTCATGACCTGATCCAAAGGCAGACATGTAATGGCTGAGCCAGCCGGGCGCCCCTATAAGGCTACTTTTTTAAAAAAAAAAGATTTTATTTATTCATTTGACAGAGAGAAACACAGCCAGAGAGGGAACACAAGCAGGGGGAGTGAGAGAGGGAGAAGCAGGCTTCCCACCGAGCAGGGAGCCCGATGTGGGGCTCGATCCTGGGTCTCCCGGATCATGACCTGAGCCGAAGGCAGTCGCCCAAGCAACTGAGCCATCCAGGTGCCCCAAGGCTACGTTTTTAAAAAGAGAGAGAATCCCTATATTTTACAGATGCAAGCTGAAATGTCACTGGATGGAATGATGTAATGTCTGGACTTTGTTTCAAACAATCCAGTTTGGGGGAGCGGAGGAGATACAGATGAAAGGAGAATGATCATGAATAGTGACTTGAATCCTCATGATGGATGTATTAATAGTAGTAGTAGTTTGCTTTTGTACATATTTGAAATTTCCCAAAATAAAACGCTTAGGAAAAAGACACACTAACATGATGGTTCTCATTTAGTGAGGTATCCTAGGACAGATGTATCAAAATTCTTCTTTGAATTTCAGAAACCAAAGCAGCATGACTATTTCAAACTCATCAATGGTGAACTTTCCCTAAGAAATCAGGACCTGGATATTTATCTAATTAGAATGGGGACAATCTTATCAGAACAGAAGTAGACACAGATTTGCATTTTAAACATATATGTCCTATTGCCTTTAGACAGCCTTTCTTGAATTTCTTTCTTTTTTTAAAAGATTTGTTTATTTGAGAGAGAGAGAGAGGAGGGGCAGAGGGAGAAGGAGAAGGAGAGAAGCAGACTCCCTGCTAAGCGTGGACCCTCATGCAGGGCTCGATCTCCCAACCCATGAGATCATGATGTGAACAGAGATCAAGAGTCAGATGCTTAACTGAGCCACCCAGGAACCCCTCCTTTCTTGAATTTCTCATAGGCATCTACCTGTAAATCAGCCCATCGAAAACTGCGTTCACCATCTCCCTAAGAAACAGAAAAGTCAATTCCTCTCCCAGTGCCCCGCCCCCCAAAAACAGCATCACGTGTCACCCGGTTGCCCAAGCCAGAAATCTGGGGGTCACCTTTACTATTTCCTTTTTCTTGGTCTTCTCCAATCCCCCATGACCCAGCCACATTGATTTTACTTCCTAGATACCTTCACCCAATACAGGTCACTATCATACATTTTCTGGACTCCCTACCGATCTCATAGCTTAAATGTTTTCTGTGGATCCTCATCATCCTCAGAACAAAACTCAAATTTCTTACCAGATGTTGTTTTCCATCTCCAGCACCTGAGAGTCCCGGCACGGAACAGGTGGTCAACGGACAGTTGCTGCTGACTTAAGGGGTGACTTGATCACTGAGAATTCTTCTTATCTAAAGTTCTTTCCCTCACCAAGCTCTCAGGGTCTCCAAACCCAAGCTCAGCCATTCATTTCTGACTCCGGCCCATGGTTCCAGGTATCCAGTTCTTAAATACATGTTTACTTTTATAATAGTTATGGTATTAAGAAAAAGAAACAGGACCGTGGAAACCCAAGACATGCTTGAGCCCGAGGGCTGCTACTTACCAGCTGTGTGCCTCAATTAAGCCCCCCGGGACCTCATCTCTTCCTCTGTAAATCGGGGACAATAATGCTAACTCTGCAGGGTTATTGTATGATCTAGGGATTATTTTCATGAAGCATCTGCTCTGTTCAACACATAATGGCTATTCCGTGAATAACTAACTTTAAGGAAAAAATTATCAATGAGAAACGAAGGCATTCCAAGAAAAGACCGTGATAGAAAATTCTGGAGCAGCCCAAGACACAACTTTTGCACTGGAAATCAACTCTTCCTCAGCTCTGGTGGCCTGTCTTTGGAGGGGCACCACTTGCTTTCCCAACAAGGATAATTTCCTCACCACTGAGTCAGTGTAAAACAAAACCTAGAAACGAGGATGGCACCCAAGTATTTTTGTAACAACCCACTTGTAATCAGCTACTGCCGTGATCATGCTGCTTAGCAACCCCCCAAACTCAGCAGTCTGCCACAGACAATACTTACTGCTCTCTCTCTCTCCCGAATCTGGGCATTGGATTCCAGGCAGTTCCACGCAACCCTCATGTTGGGAGCAGGAAGAAAAATCGGTGGCTCCCTGGAGCGAGGCCAAGTCACAGAACACAAGCGTATGCAAGGTCCTTGCTTACAAGCATCGGCCAAAGCAAGGCACAGGGTCTCGCCTCAAGTCAGTGGGGTGGGGAGTCCACTCCGTCTACATAGATGCTCTGGCCAAATTGGGAGGGAAGGAAGAGTCCAGTACTCTCCCGCTCTCCCGTAACTCACATATCCACACATTCATCTCAATGATTACCCAAACTGTTTTGTATTCTGAGCATGCACACCATTATTAGGGACAATTATCTCATTCTTTACTCTTGGACGGGAAGGCGGGATTTTTCTCATGTATTTATCCTGCTGGAAAAGAAATAACAGTGATGACCATAGCCATAATTGCCTGTTTGCTGTATGCCCTCTGGCTTATGTATGGGGGTCTACATTAAATCTTTTCACCGTCACGGGAGAAAGAAACCAGGGCGCTCACATTTTATAGGGGGAAGTTGAAATGCTGGAGAAGTTAGCTGACTTCCCCAGGGTCACCCAAAGTGAGGCATGTGACTAAAATCTATGTTTAAACTTCCTCCTTTATCCTCAAGGGATGCCCCTGATTATATACTTTTTTTAAAATAAACTTTTTATTTGAGAATAGATGTAGGGAGGTCCCTGGAGGTCTAGACTCAGAATTAGCACTCGGTCACCCCTGCCTCATTCCATTGGCCAAAGTCACGTGGTGTAACTCACCAGAAAGGGGCGGAGAAATAGGCTCCACCCTCTCCACAGAGAGGGGAGAGGGAACGGAGTTTTCTTGAACAACTATCTACACCATCTCACTGTGCACCTCCTGTTGTGGACTAGTTATAAAAATCTCAAGTCAGGTGTTTTTGGGGTCTCTGAACTTCCCACAAGGTGCACACAAGTGAACTGCAGAGGTTCTAGAAGCTGTGCTCAATGGCATGCTGTTGGAAAGGTGGCTGTGCTCACCCATGTCCACGTTCCTCTACCCTGAACACCTGCTACACTACATTTCCCAGCTCCCCTGGAGGCAGATGAGACCATGTGACTATTTCCGGCCAATGGAATGAGACCAAAAATGTAACACAGTACCTCTGGACCAGGCAGTTAAGGGTGGATGTGATTTGTGTGTGCTGTCTGTTTCCTGATCTGCCCATTGGATGCAGAAAATACAGTAAAGGTCTCCAAGGCCCTTGGGTGTGGAGGAGCTCTCAGATGCAAGAAGCCCGGGTCCCTGAATGACTATATGGTGAGAGCGACTTCCAACTCACATTAATCTGGACCTCTTTGACGAGTGATGTTGTTTTAGGCCCCTGAGATGTGGGAATATTTGTTACAGCTGTTAACATACAGCAACTAATATAATTCCCCTTCCCGATGGCCCCAATAATGCCACAAGATGTTTTGTTTGAGTTAATTCAGTAAATGAGAGCTTCTATAAGATTTATGCATGTGAAGGTTCATTTTTGACCAGTGATCTGAAGGTTTAATTCTGCCATCCCCCAACAGTTCCCAACGTTGGCAATATGACTCTGATTTTTCTGGGGAAGAATCATCTCTTTTCTGATATTAGTTGGTGTGCTTCTGCAAAAGGCAACTACAACCGCCCCCCCCACCCCCAGGGGTAGAGCATATGACCTGGACGAAGCCAATGAGGTCCTTGCATCCCTCTAGCTACAGTGATTTGTTCAGGGATGGACACATTCCCCAATCAGGTCCAGTTTTAATCTCAGGCTCTTAGCTGGGCAAGTTGAAATAGACATGGCTCTCTTTCATTAGACATGAACGAGTAAGGTCATAGCCATGGGAGATGCTGGCAGCCATCTTGTAATTATAAAGAAAGCCAACCTTAGGAGGAAGCTTACACTATGGATTGTAGAACGAACAGGACAGTGAAAAGAGCAGGTCCTTGGCATCATTGTCAAGCAGCTAGATCAAGCCTGAAGCTAACATGTTGTTGGACTTTTCAACAGAGAGGCTAATAAATAGCTCTAATGGTTTTAAGCCAATGACTTGAGTTTCCATGATTCATACCCAAACTATCCTCAATGGATTCAGCACTATCACTTTGACAATCAAATACATTTTTGTTATTTATTGTATTAAAAATAAAATTTTTAGGGGCGCCTGGGTGGCTCAGTTGGGTGAGCAGCTGCCTTCGGCTCAGGTCATGATCCTGGAGACCCAGGATCGAGCCCCACATCGGGATTCCTGCTCAGCGGGAAGCCTGCTGCTCCCTCTCTCTGTCCCTCTGCTTATGTTCTCTCTCTAGCTGTTTCACTCTGTCAAATAAGTAAATAAAATCTTAAAAAAAAATAAAATAAAATTTTAATCAGAAAATGTGAAGTCATAAATGATATTAAAATAGATGATTTTCAGAGATGACATCTAGTTCTAAAATGTAGAGTTTATGAGGCCTGGTATGAATTCCTAGCACTTAGTAATCTACACACAGAAGAATTTGTTTATCTTGACAACCAAACAGCCTAATCATGAGGAGGCTTTGGGCAAAAGATGATTAATATTCCATTAAAGAAATACAGACCTTCCCACACATGACCAAAATCCTTCCATGCCTTTCCATCATTCTTAACAGGTTCTAGAAGATTCTATGTGACCTGGCTCCTCCCCATGTCTCAGATCTTATTAGCTGGACTCCCATCCATCCCCCTCAGCTGACTGAACATTAAAATCTCAGAGCTCATTCCTGCCCCAGGACCTTTGCACTTGCCATTCTCTTTGTCTACAGTGCTCTTCTCTTGGTTTCTCCTCCTTCTGGCATCTACCTAGTTCTCAATTACTCCTCAGAGAGACCTTCCCTGACCCCACAACTACAGAGATCTCCCTCTATGGCACTCCACCAATCACTGTTTAGTTCCACCGCAGCACTTTTTACAACCTAACGGTCCCTGGTGCATTTATTCCTCTGCTATCTCTGTCTCTTGTTAAAATAAGAGTTCTTCAAGGACAGAGCCCTTGTCCATTCTGGTGTCCCTATGTCTCCAGGACCTAGCACAGTGCCTGACACAGGCTGGCACAACGTTAAAAAAAATGAAGCCCGAGATGCCAAGTGGAGGCAGCAGTGCCCTTTGGAGAGAGGTGGGGATGGAAGGGACTCAGCATGTGGTCATCGGGTAGGTGATTTGGCTGGGAGTCTCCCGGGCGAGGGCACAGTGACAAGGAGCCGGGCCAGGCTGTTGCTTAGGGCTGCTATCCAGTGTATTCTCAGTCTTTCTACAGGGGGATGATGTGGAAGAGAGAGGGAGAGGGAGAGAAATGGACAGACAGACAGAAAGAGACAAAAGAAGAGAAGCATCTTCATCCAGAATATAATGGAAGAACTAATTAGAAGCTTTTGGACACACGTTACTTAACTTTCGCCTGATATTTCGGGGTCTGCGCTCTCTGCATTTTCATGACCCTTGGGAGCTTCTCCTCCCAGTTACAATCTGGGAGGAGCCATTTGGGGCGAACAAAAGGACACTGCAGGCCATTAGAGTTCAACATTTTCATTTGCTTCCACATCCTTGTGACGTGGGAATAAGATAGTCTGTCTCCCTAATGTAAGAAGAATTGAAAATGAGTTTTCTCAAGGCTGGAGGGTAACTTCCCCTGCTTCCTCTCCCCACTGCTAGCTCAGATCCACATGCCCCTGCAGGCTTGGCGGACCTCTCTCAATCAAAATACTCTTATTGCACGCAAGACCCACAGCAGAAATGCAAAAGAAGGATGCTGAAGGCAAGCCGAATCTTTTTGTTGCTGTTGTTTTTAACTGAGAACCAGAGTATACGATCCAAACCCACTTTTCTTTTTCTCAGCTCTCATTTTTCTTTCTTTTCCTAGCAGATAAGGGAAGATGCAGGTGCACCTTTGAGGGCTTAATTTTCAGAAAGATGATGTTGTGTTGAGTTGCGATCTCAGAGAACTGCTCTGGAAATTGGCACAGATCAGAGCTGACATGGCAGTGGTTGGATGGCAAAGGAGACTAGTATTTTTTTTTATATTCCCTTATTTTGGACATTTTCCATTCATGCTGGTGAACCAGGCTCGGTGAACGTGGCCGCTGGTGCTGCCCGATGGCTACGGTCACCTGGGATCTCACTGTCACTTAGCCCCGCTTTCAGAGACCGTGTCAACCCGATCTCTGTTGTCATTATTTCAGGGCGTTCTGGGTCCTGGATGGAAAAAGAAGTGACCGTTCACATTTCATTAAGGACCTGTGGCCCAGAAATAGTAAATATTTGCTTGATGAGTGATTTATTACCTTTCACACCATAATTAAAGTTTAAATTTCATTGACCAGCTGGTACACCTATATCAATAAAAATAAATACTCAGGGACGATGGCCCTTTCTCTGGGCACCCTGTAGTCTCTCTGATTCCCTGCTAAGCTATTCTCTGTACAGCCCTTTATTTTAAAAACAGAGACATAGTCATACCACGTGCTTGCACGACACATTCAATGGCATCCTAATGCCCTCAGAATGCAGCCCAGGCTCCTTACCCAGCTTCAAAGACCTACAGGGTCTGGTTCTTTATTGACTTCTCCAGCTTGATCCTACACCTGCTGTCTCTGAGGCCGGGGGCGGGGAGGGGGCAGAACCCGGGTGCATCACTGAAGGGTCAGTTACGGAAGCAGAAACACATGGTGTTGTGGAATATGGATGGTATTATAGGAATCAGAACACCTGTGTTTGTGGAAGACCGTGGGGAGGAAAGGTCCATGAAGGGGAGCTGTGGCTGGAGAGAATTCACTAAGCATTGGTTACGAAGCATCATCACAAGCACTGGTGGGAATAAAGGACCAGAGCTTGCGGGGAAATCTGGCAGTGGTGTGTGTCCCGCGGATGAGGGAAGTCCGTGAAGGGGGTTGATGTGGGAGTCTATGGAAGTCATGCGAGTCCATGGCTGCCCCGCTCTGCGAGTGACCGCTAAGGGTCTAGAAGTGGGCTTGATATCTCCGTTGGTCAGCCGGACCAGGGGAGGTGGAGATGGTTCAAGGCAGAGCAAGGACAAACTGGGGGCTCCTGGCACCTCTGCCTTATGAAAGGCAGTCTGGGACACAGAAAAAAATCCAGCAGAGAGGGATGGGGTAGGGAATGAGACAGACACCATCCCTGCACTCAAGGAATAAGGAGAACAAACAGATAGGTTCCGCGAGAGTTATCGGGGACAGTTTTGATGGCTCTTTTTTTTTTTTTAAGGATTTTTTTTTTTTTTTAAGATTTTATTTATTTGACAGAGAGAAACACAGCCAGAGAGGGAACACAAGCAGGGGGAGTGAGAGAGGGAGAAGCAGGCTTCCCGCCGAGCAGGGAGCCCGATGCGGGGCTCTATCCCGGGTCTCCGGGATCATGACCTGAGCCGAAGGCAGTCGCTTAACCAACTGAGCCACCCAGGCGCCCCTTGATGGCTCTTTGATGTCTGATGTAACACCCTCCCTCCACATCTCTACCGAATCTTCAGCAAAACCCATACTCCTTGATCTTAGGTGCAGGTTAGCTTCGCTTCTTTCTTTCCCATCTTCCCTCCCTCCCTGCCTCCTTCGAGAGAGCCTAAGTGTGTCTCTGAAGTTACATGGGGAAGAGTTAAGCCGGCAAAGGGGTTCAAACACATATAATTTCCATATTTATTAAAAGGGGACATGATTTTCCAACATTGAGAGACCACAACCCAGCTCAACTGTCTCCTTTTATGTTAACTTTAAATCTTGTACTTGGATGTTGAAATAGCAGCACCTCCTTATTGGAAATGAGGTGACACGGAAGTCTGAAAGGGGGAAAAGTAAGGGTTATGTCTTCCATCTCCCTTCTAGCCTCACTGCTTGTTTTATCATCGGACAAGCGGAAACCCAAAGAAGCGAGGTATCTGGCCCCTGATCACACAGCCTTATCATTTCGGCTTTGTAAAGGAGCCTCGTATGACTGAGCTATCTCTTAAAAGGCCACGATCTCAAAGCCTATTCTCCAAAGTGCGTATTATCCACCCAAGAAGTCTGAGAGTGTCTTCACCTAAAATAATTTGCATTGATCATTGTGGCTCCAATTTCCATTTTGACGTGAAATTGGGCTGCCTGGGTGATTTTCAGGCTGCTGTAGGGTGGTTTTGATGGAGTGGTTATACCGTGAGGGGAGCAGCCATGGAGGAGGGACTGCCTTCTGCTTTAGGGACTCAATTTTACAGTTTACTTGAGTGAAGTCAGTGAGTTATGAATTCATATTTGCAAGGTGCTTGTGCATGCATGATCCGGCTCAGGAGCTTTCAGAGCCTTTGCTTCTGGCCCACTGTAAGACGTACATTTTACGAAGCGGCATAGTACACACACACACACACACACACACACACACACTCACACACCCGAGCACACACGTGCACCTCTGAAACAAGCGTTTCACAAAGCAGTGCTCAAAACTAACATTGTGATTCACTCTCTGATGATTTTTTTTTTATTTCATTCTACCTTACTTCATTTTAGGATACGGCTTGCCTCTGTCTAAATGTATTTCGTGACCTACCACCCATCAGCCTTGAGTCACAACTTGAAAATCGCTGATCCAGTGCACCTGAATTAATCATCAAAGTGGCTTGTTATGCCCTGAATCGGAGTCAAGTGTGTCAGAAGGTTTGGAGGGCAAGTTCAGAGAGGTGGCCGCCGGCTCGCCGGGTTCTTTCCGCTCCGCTGTGGGGTTCACTTCTCAGTGACCATGCTGCTTACATTGTCGAACTAGTGATCACTGCTCCGGTTTACTGAGGGCTCACCGCATTCTAAGTGATGGAGAGCCAGTGAGGAAAAAGGAGGGCTAATAATAAGGTACAAATAAGTAACTAGATATAAGCAAGGGGAAGCAGCCCTCTGTCAAAGATCCCTCCCAGAGAAAAGTAATGGAAAGGAGTTATTTTAACATCTGCTGTCAGCGAGATGTGGGGGGGGGGGGACATCTGCCACTGACCTTGTTGTGGTCCTAAGAGCATTATGCGGTTTGCACACCCTTAGAAGAAAACCCCCGACAGGGGTTTCGCTCAGAAGGGCTGCTCAGGTTCTAAATATGGGGGCTCAGGACAGCAAATCTCCCCAGCATTACTGTCATGAGATAATGACAGAAGGCAGATGTGCATACCTCCTAGGGGCACAGGTGGGCAACATCCACCAGGCTGGAAAGAGAGATACTAGAGAAAGCGGTTTTTTTTGTTTGTTTGTTTTGCATTTGAGAACTCCAGGCAAGCTGCAGGTGGCACTTTGCATCGGCTTCTGATCAAGTTCATGTAGATAGTGAGTCACATGATTGTGAGGGCACACACACGTGCTTCCCTGGTCAATGTCAGTGAGTGGGAGAACTTTGGGCTTGGACAAAACAGATGCCCTCTCTCCTGAAGCCTTCTAGCCAAGAAGGGTTGGGAATTGGAACTGAGCGTCAACACCAAATACTTTATTTTTATTTACTTAGATCAAGTAAATAACAACTACATCAAGATGTAAAACATTAGTTGCCCCCAGGAGGCTCCCTCCTCCCCCTCCAGCCAACCCCTGCTGAAGGTGACCTTTCTTCAGATGGATACCAGCGGCTCTTAGTTTTGCTTGTTTTTTCAGTTGCATATAAATGGTTTCCTAACGTAGTTACCCTTCAATTCCGCATTACCTTTGATTTACGCATGCTGTTGCAGGCACCACTGATTGTGCTCTCTCACTGCTGTGTAGTATTCTGTTGTATGACCATGCTACAATTTACCCATCCCACAGTTGATAGATATCTGGCTTGCTTCTGTTTAGGCTGTGAATAAAGCTGCTGTGAACATCTGAGTACAGATCATTTTTGATACCCACACGAAGCACTTATTTCAGTAGGAAATCTACATATCTTGGAGTAAAAGTCCTTGGTCATATGGTAAACTTATATTTAGTTTTCCAAAATGGTCAAACCAATGCACACTCATGCCAGCAGTGTATGAAACCTCCATCTGCCATGCGTCCTTGTCAACATTCGGTTTTGTTTGTACTTTTTAATTTTAGCCGTCCTAACATAAAACACTGTTATGTGCATCATTGTGTGCTATGTGGGTTATCTAGAATCTTCATGACACGCCTGTTACTGTTCCCACTTTCTGAATAAAGAACCAGGAGCCTTGGGAGGACAGAACATTTGCCTAAGGCCCCTCAGCCAGAGTGTAGGAGAGCTGAGCCCCAAGCTGTACGTATAATACACTGACTCCTGGCCCGCATGTCGAGCCATGGCCAGTTCTCACTGTGTCACCTACCAGATCAGTGTTTGGGGCCACAGTGCTGTGGATCTCACGTCCACGTGTAATGGCGTTATTCCATCCAGCATCACCTCTGAGCCTGGGCGTACACGCCTGCTCAATGCTTGACTCCCTTGTGTCCTATCTTGCTAGGACTAGTTCTTTTCCATTACCCAAAGTATACATTTTAGCTAAACCATACTATCTTCCCCATAACAAATAGTGAGTTGCTTGAACCAGCGACCAAGGATTTCATGCTTCCTGAACGGAGGAAAGATTTCCAAGGCTGCGACGGACAGGTTCTAGCTTGTTCCTGTGATCCCGCCTCTTTGTGTTTACACCCCTTGGACAGTGCCCTGCCCTGGAGTGTGGGCCAGACCTGTGACTGGGTTTTAACTAGTACACCACGCAAGGGAAAGGAGTCTATGTAATTATAATGCCCATCTTGAGATGTATCCATGAAGTCAGTGGCTGCGTTGGGGCAGTCCAACTCCCATGGAGCTGAGTGTAGCTTCTAGGAGCTAAGGCCACCTCTGGCCAATGGTCAGCAGGAAGCTGAGGCCCTAAATCTGACAGGCCACCAGGAACCACGTACTGGCAGCAGCTACATAAACTTGGAGGCAGATCCCTCTCTGGTCAAGGCTCTGATGAGGACTGCAGCCCCTGGGTCACTCGTTGCAGCCCTCTGAGACCCCAAACACAAGACCCTGCTCATCCCTATGCAGACCCTGACCCGCAGGAGCTTTGAGATGCCAAATGCTGTTGCTTTCAGCTGTGAAGTTTGTGGTCACGTGATGAGCCAGCACTCACTAATGCACAAGCATTGTGGTTGCACAGAGATGCAGAATGCAAGGGAAATACCCCATCCGATCAGCCAACAGATCTTGCCGCCCAGTTTGAGTGCTGGTAATAAACAATCACAGCATCTCTATAGGTGGGAGGAAAGCTCCCTGTGGAGATGCCGAAGTCCTGTACCTCGTGACCAGCAGATGAAGGCTTCTGGAGCCAGACATCCCGTGATATCTGGACTGTGATCCCACAGTCTTGGGAAATCACTTTCTCTCTTACACACTCATTGGGTTCTAAGCACGATTGGAGTAGTCTAAAGACTCCCGAGGGGGCTCTTAGTTGTAGCAACATTTCTTGAGCAACGGTTCAACCATGGGAGTTTCCTAATATGTGCAGGGGGTCCATATGGATGGGAGCTGGACTGATGGAGCGACAAAGATGGGCAAAGCTGTCCCATAAGCCCAAACACCCAGACCTGCCCGTGACCCTGGATCTCACCTCCTCACCCCCAGCCAATTAGCCCCACAAAGTTACCATTTGCACGTGGTGTCTTTTTGCATGGCGAAACAGAAATTTTATTTCTTTTCAAGGCCTCAAGGGTGGAAACACTTTGCCCTGATGTCATTCATCATTCTTATTTGTTCAGAAAAATTAAGGCCTGGATGGACAGAGCTATCATTTGTTTGCTTCTTCTCATTCCTATTTAAAGCAGTTTATAAGGAAAGTCCTCCCGAAAAATTCAGCCTCTCCCTTTCCACCCCGCGCCCCCACCCAGGCCTTTTTCTGGACTGTGTGAAAAGGAGGGGAAGGTCATTATCCAGAGAGCTGCCAGAACTTTCGTTCACAAGGCCAACCGGATCAGGTCACATCCCTGCTTAATGCTGTCCATGGCTCTCCACTGCTCTCAGGACAGACCCAGATCTTTCCATGCCCCTGCGGGGTGCGACTTCTGCCTCATCTCAGGCTGTCTCAGGCTTCACCTCACACCTTGTCCCCATGCACAGTCTTTCCACTCAGGGATTTTGCCCAAGCTGCACCTTTTACTTTCCCCCCTCCTGTTTCCACTTACCTTTAGTTCTCAGCTTAAATGTCACCACCTCTGAGAGGCCCTCCAGGATCCACACCTATTTGTGAGGTACCCTATCTCAGGCGCTGTCAGACATCTGTAGCCTCCCAGCACATCGCACGATCTTAATTGAGTGGCCAGTTAACTGCCTAGGAAGTACCCAAGCTAGAATGCTGTCCGGTGAAGGTAAAGGGTGTCCAGGCAGCTCCCACAGCCATTGCGGTGCCTTGCACACAGTAGGCCCCAAGAAATACTTGCTAAATTAACAACTGATTTAGTGGAGGAATCCACGAATAAATGAATAAATGGGGAGCCACACAATGTTTAAAATTTGAGACCTGACTTGGCTCCTTGGAGAGAGTCATCTTTCCATAACGATCCCTTTAGCTTTGGGGCTCACGGTGGCTGGATTAGGAGTCCCCCCAGGGGACTGATGTTTGCTCTTGGAGGGGTCAGGTTTGGTGACGCCAACAGACTCCACGAAGGTCAGAAGGCTGGCACGGCAGGGGGTGACATTGGCAGGAAGGAGAGCTTCAGGGCTGGAGCCGTTCCAATCGCCAATTAAGTCTTAAATGCTTCAGCACCGGCCCAGAGAATGTGATTCTCTGAAGGAGAGCATTCTAGACTTGAGAGTGGCCAGAATTCCAGGACTTTTTGTGGTCTGCCAAATTCCATGCTTGGCTCTTCCTGGGAACAACTATGTACAGCGGGGCCCCGGGAGTGTGTGGGGGCGCAAGTCTAGCACAGACGTGATCAGGCCTGTCCACCCATCGGGTCCTGTTGAACCCTACCTGCGTGCTTTCTCATCTCGTTTAACCCCACAATCACTTCCACCATGGCTAATTGCCCTCAATTACAGAGGAGAAACTGAGATTCACGGAGGGGAAGTTGCTGATGCTAAGATCATATGGGTAAAGACAGAAGTGAGATGCAAACTGAGATTTGCATCAACTTACTCCATCCTCTTCACTCTCAACTGTGCCGCAAGCCTGAAATATCTCTAGGCCGATGAGGTCAGCCGAGTGGTTCTTGGTATTGAAACACCTACTGTCCCTTACATATCACACGCACACACACATCGCACGTACACACACAGTCACACGTACACACACAGTCACATGCACACACACAGTCACACGTACACACAGTCACACACACACA
>PITA01021148.1:0-33152 GCA_004023965.1 Spilogale gracilis | reverse complement strand
GTTGGATAGGACCATCCCATTTTTCATTTTTACCTTTCAGGTAAGGAAATTGAGGCTTAGAATTTAAGAAACTGCCCAAGACTGCCCAGCTAGCTGACGGCAGAACTGGGATGAGAAAGACCATTTTCCCACCGCGCTCATTAGTGAGGCTGCCTTGTCTCACTTCTGCACATAACTCACTTCTGCCCCAGGTGAAAAGACTGCGACAGATCCTCCCACTCTCCGGCTGGACACAAGCGGGTCTCACCTGAGGTTCCACCGGGTCCCGCCAGTACCAGACACCGCCTCCTGGCGGCAGGTCGACGCAAGCGCAGCGCATGCTAATGAGCCCGCGGCGCGGCGCGCTGATTGGCTGGCGCGGATTCCAGCGGCTTTCCCGGGGCGGGGGCCGAGGCAAAGTAAAGGGGCGCCGCCGGCAGCAGCCGCCCCCGCCCCGCGCTCGGGGCCGCCCTCCTCCCCCGGGACGCCGGGGCGTGTGCGGGGCACGCGGGCGCCTTCACCCGGGGCTTCCCCTCCTGCGCTCCGCTCGGGTTGTGGTTGTGCCTTCCTCCAGGGTCCAGGATGACGATCCGACACCAAGGCCAGCAGTACAGGCCGAGGATGGCATTTCTGCAGAAGGTGAGCGGGGGGTCCGGTGCCCTGGGCCCTGGGAGGTGCGCGGGGGTCCCAACTCTGGGAAGTGTCCGCGGAGAAGCTGGGGAGGCACGGGGCATGGGGTCGGGAGTGGAGGGCATCCCTGTGGTCCATTAGTGCTGCTTGGTGTTATTAAATGACTTATTTGCTGTGTGTGTGTGTGTGTGTGTGTGTGTGTGTATTTAAAGACCATAATGATTAGGTTTCCGCGTAACCTGTTTGTAGTGGACAGTCTGAAGCGAGGGGCGATGTCCGCTGGAAGCTGGAAAACAACCTGTTACTCTGGAGAGGAGGGTGCCAGAAGGTGTCAGATTTCAGACAGCATCCTGATATTATTATAAGGTTCCCAGATGTTGCATTAACATTTTTGCTATTTTTCTAATCCCAAATTGCAGTATTTTTAAGTCAGAGTATGTGTGGTGTGTATACATAGACCACAAAAATGGTGTGATTTGTAGGATAAAAGGACACCCTCCTCCCCGAGCCCTTAGATTCCTCATTCAGGTATGTGTATTTGTGTATCTCGGGTGTGTCTGTGTTGGCAGAAGTCGGAGCCTTTCCCTTCCATTGCAAAGACTTTCCCAGATCAAGTGGCCAGGTGCAGGGTACCCAGCCCGTGGACACTCGGGATGCGGCATGTACCTTGTGGGGTGATGTTGGGTTCCGACTGGCTTGTTTTTGTTCTGGACTTTTGAGATAACCACTGTCAGAGGAGGTGGACAAGGGATTAGGTCCCAGGTCACTTGCTCAGCCTTTGCCCCGTCTGTAGCCATTTCTCATAGTGTAGTGTCCCCTTTTTAGGCTTACCTCGTTGAGTAGAATTAGCTGAATGCTTTGTGACAATTAAGAGCCCTGCCTTGAGCTCTTGGAGCTCAGCAGATTGGTGTAGTTGGGGGCCAACTGTTCTGATTTGAGCAGGACTTTGAACGCTAACCCCCGGTGAGTCTCAGGCACGATGGACACAGTTGGTCACATGTGGACCACCTACATCAAGAAGCTGGTGCACATTCCAGGTGATTGAGCTGTGAGGATCATCCATCCAAAGAATCCTTGAGTCTGTATTGCAAACACCAGTTCCTAAAAGCAGAGGAGACCGCTGACGTCTCATATTTGAAAGTCATAAATCATCTTCTGGGATTCTCCAGGGACTGCCTTCATCTCCTAGACAGGGCAGCTGTGGCTTGGAGACTCGGAGAGCAATGGTCTGGAGACATTCTGTTTTCTGAATCTTGACACTCTTTTCCATCATGACTGATATCTGGTCGATTTCCTCTCTTTACCCGACCGTCTGACTGGTTTCTTGGTTTCCACCTTCCCTCCGCAATCCCCCATCCTGCCTACTTCCACAGAATCCTTCATAAACACACCGGTTTTCTTTCTCAAGCTAACACTGATCTCCTCAGGCCAAAACCTTCTGCCGGCTTCCCATGCTCACAGGATCAAGTACAACCTGCTCAGCCCAGGCATTTGGGATCCTGCTTCCACTTGTCTCTCTTTCTCTGCTACCGACCTGCCCTCCAGGGAAACAAAACAGAGTGGCCACAGTCCTCAGTGGGGCTCTTGCCTCAACATCCTCCTTACCTTTCTAGGAACTCTGTGCCCTTTCATACCTCAGGCTCCTCTCCTGGGAAAGCCCTTTCTCCCCCTCTCACCTGCCAACTTCCCACTCCTTCACTGTGAAGGCTGGTTCTCCCCGGTCTCCGGAGCTGAGCCATTTCCTTTGCTGCCCACACACTCTGCCCACATCTCCAAGACTGCTCTTTCCCTTTGCCTTGTGAGGAGGGACTTGCCTGTCTGTGCTCTGAGGTCCCCAGTCAAGTCCCAGAGCTCCCTAGAGCCAGTCTCAAGAACCCTGCCAAGGGGTCCTTCACATTGAGCCAGCTGAACTCAATGCCTGGGCTTTTGGAGAAGGACCCAGACCAAAGGAATGTGGACATGAATGCAGTGTCATTCATCACCACTCAGGGAATATTCAATGAAATATTCAGTGAATATTTATAAAGTGTGCTGTGTCCCCATAGTGGGGCACATGTGCATTATCCCAGTCGGTCCACAAAGATGGACATTATCATCACTATTTACAGAGAAGGAAACTGAAGGTCAGAGAGGGAACTTGCCCCAGTCATTTAAGCCACTAAGGGGTGGAACTAGGAAAAACACAGGACTGACCCTCATCTCTTGCCAAATGCGATACTATGCTATGAGCTTGAGGTGGAGGGAGACTGCGGGAAGGCCTGACTTAGGTTCATGAGGGACACGGAGCTGAGAGCCGAAGGATAAGTGGGGGTTCTCGGCAGAGAGAGAAGGGGGTTCCAGACAGCGGGAAGCGGGAGCAACATGTGCTCAGTGTGTGTGTGACACACGGTCGGCCACACCCCGTGGCTGCCACAAGCGTGGGCTCCTGTTCCAGGGCTGGCCTGTCCCCTCTGTGATTTCCAGATCCCCAACCCCCTACGACCTTGGGAAACATCATGGCGATGACTCTCGTGGTGCCCGTGTGGGGAAGCCTTCTGCTGGATGCCGCACTTTCTGGTGTGACTTCTGGCATCTGATCTTGCTTGAGAAGGGAGTTCAGAAACAGAAATATTAGGAGGTGTGTGGGCAGAGCAGGGTGTCTTTTGCTTGTGTCCTCCTTTCATTCAACATGCACACACAACTGTGCGCGCATGTGCCCGGGGTGAGGGAATCAGGACAGCTGTCACAAGGGGGCTTGGAACTGAGTTGAGGTGCAAGAAATTAGTTTCCTTTGCCAGGAGGATGGGCAGAAGAGCAACTGTTGGGGCAGATACAAAACAGGCGTGTCGTGGGAGAGCCATCCGGCGCTGGGAGAGTCGGGGGCTGGTGGGTGCTAAGGCTAGTCGTTCAGAAGGGCCCAGACCTGGGGGCTTTGGACGTCGCGCTGAGGGGTTGGATGCTTTCTGTGTTCGGTGAGAAGCTGTTCGATGTTTTAAAATGCGTTGGTTTACGTGCTAGAAGAATGATTGTGGTTCGAGGGTCCGATGCTTCTCTACGCTGTCTGGCCTTACAACTGATTGACAGCAACTCCCTGTCCTTAGAGTTTCTGATTTACTCAGCAGGTAGTTAAGTTACTAAGTGCTGTGGAGCCCAAGCATTGGTAGTTTATTTTGTTTTGTTTTTTGAAAAAAAAAAAAGGCTTCCTGGGGGATTTGACGGTATAGCCGAGCCGGAGGATCCTGGGGACATTTGGCAACATCTGGAGACATTTGGGGCTGTCACACCCAGCGGGGAAAGGCAGGGGTCCTGCTAGCCGAGCCTCCGTGCGCAGGACAGCTGGCCCCACGAGGAAGAATGGTCTGGACCCGGATGTTAGTAGTGCTACGTTGGGGGACCCTGGGCTGGAGGACAACACACGGGGGGTGCTGGGGTCATGACAGTGGAAGGGAAGATGCCAGGAGGGCAGAGCATGATGGTCCAGAGGGGAGGCTGGACGGTCGCATAAGGCAGGGCTTAAGGGCAGGTAAGACACAGCTCAGAAACAAGAGCAGAGTCAACAGAAGTTGGTTGCTTGTCTGGAGCTATCTAGAATGCTTCCTGGGCCTTTGACCAAGATGGGAAGGGCAGGACTTGGGGAAAGACTGGATGGTATGGATGCAGGTACGCGGCTCCTGAGGGTGTGCAAGACGCTGGGGTGAGGTGTTGGGGGGGGGGTCAGCTGGCCTCCGTGTGGCTGGGCTGGTCAGCAGGGACACCGTCCTATCTGTTAGCCAAACAACCCGGCGGTTCTGGGTCACTCTGCCCCTCTCTGTATAGAGAAGGACTGATTATTATCACCCCCCTGGGAGCCTTCTGTGGCTTGAAGGAAAATTCCAGCCCCGGAGATCTTGCACAGTGACTGACAGCTCCTTAATGTGAGGAGAAGCGTGGGCGTGGCGGGGGGGATGGTGGGGCGTCAGAGCCGTCGTGTCTGCTCCCCTGGGATGTCGGGGTTCCCGGGCATGCCCGCAGTCACGCCTCAGCACGTTGGCTTCTGAGAGAGGAGATGTGGGGCCCGCGGCCCGGTGTGGCCTGGCTGCGTGGCATGTCTTTATGCCTGGGAACGAGATTTGGCCAAGTCTGGTTGGGAGTGGGCCTTGACATTTGGTGGTGGGGAAAGGCTGGCCTCGGCCTCGTCTCCTGGGGACGCCCACGGGACACCAGGGGGCGGTGTGACAGTTGGCAGCCTTTTGGAGTAGAAAGGCCAGGGCTTCTAGCTGGCTCTCTGGAGACTGGGATTCTCTCCTCTCCGTGAGGAGTGCAAGGATTTGTCTCTTGGGGTAGATGATAGAACAGAGAGTTTACTCTTTTCCTGGGGGCCGCCATGACAAAGTACCATGATCTCTGTGGCTTAAACAACGGGAAGTGATTTCCTCACATCTCTGGAGGCGAGGAATCCGAGACCAGGGGTCGGCAGGGTTGGTTTCCTCAGAGGTCTCTCTCTTTGGCTTGCCTACGGCTGCCTTCTCTCTGTGTCCTCATGTGGCCTTCCCTCCATATGTGCCTTTGTCCTACTCTCCATTTCTTATGAGGACAGAGCCCTATTGGATTAGGGCCCACCTAATCACTTCTTTTGACTTTAATGGCCACGTTAAGACCCTCTCCCCAAATACACTCACATTGTGAGGCACTGGGGATTAAAGTCTCAACATACAAATTTTGGGGGGGATACAGTTCAGCCCATAATGGAGCCTCTCAATGTCTCCTTGGGTGACTGGGGAGGCCCCTTAGAGGAATTTATATGAGGAAAGTTCTAAGGAAAATTGATTGGAACTGCACCGGGCTGAACGCCCTCAAAATGTTCTCGAGGTTCATGTGATGCTCCCTCCTCCCACCGACCCTTCTTTTCTGTGAACGGTGAGACAACTGCCGGAGAGAAATATGACTCCCCTCATTGTGTCTTTAAAATAACTCTCATTATTCCTCCCCTGAAGATTATTTTCAAACTCTTTGTAACTAGATTTTTTTTTTTTCCTTAACGCGAAGAAGAGAAGGAATCCAATCCGCTGACTTTCTCTCGGAGGAATCAGATTTCTCACTCATAAGGCAATTTCTCTTTCTTCTCCAGTATCTGGGCCCCCCTTTCTGTGAAGTATGGCTGTTTTACCCAAAAATTTTTTGGACAAAGATGGGATTTCACGTGGCAGCTAATGTGGGAAAGGGGAGGCCTACGCCCGCTACCTCAGAAAATCAGGTAAATCTGCAGAAGGAGTGACCCTCACCACCTGTGGCTCCTCAGGGCCTAGGTGTCCAGGAGAAGTGTGGGCTTGCCCCTCTGCTCTCTCCCTCACTGCTGCAGGCTCTAGGTTCACACAGTGGTCAAGACCCTGCCAGGCCCTGACCTTGTGGAAGGCCAATGATGGCAGCTCTGAATGGAGCCAAAATGGATAGTTTCTGTTCTCAAACAATCTATGAGCCGAGAAAGCATCTGGGCAGGTGCAACAGGCCCTCAGGCTTGCTCCCCTGCGTGACCCTTCACCTCCCATGCAGCTGGGTCAGTCTTTGTCTATCACTCTTTCTGAAATTGTATTTTATTGTGGTAAGAACACTTACTGTGCGTATCAACCCCCTTAAATTTTGGAGTGTATAAACCATATGGCAGAGCCAGTCTCTAGAGCTTCTTCACCTTGCTTAACTGAAACCTGATGCTTGTTGGTTGGCAATGCCCCATTTCCCTTCCCCCAGCCCCTGGCACCACATTCCCACTCTTTGATTCTGTGAATTTAGGTACTCCACATAAGTGGGATCGTGCAGTCCTTCTGTGCCTGGCTTACTGCTCTTAGCAAAATGTTCTCCGCAGCAGAATGTTCTCCGGGTTCATCCTTATTGTTGCAGAGTTTCCTTCTTTTTAAAGATAGACTACTGTTGCCTTGTCTGTCTCTGCCACATTTTCCTTCTTCATTTGTTGATGGACATTTAGGCTGTTTGATCATCTTGGCTGCTGGCAACACGAGCCCGCTAATATCTCTTCGAGATCCTGATTTCAAGTCTTTTCATAGTACAGCCAGGAGTGGGATTGCTGGTCATTCTGTTTTTAATTCTGGAAGGAACCTTCGTACTGTTTTCCGTAGCAGCTGTAACATCGGCTCTCCCACCAACAACACACGAGGGGTCCAAGTTCGATCTCTTCACTTTCCTGCGTGGAGAAGCCTGGGCCCTCTCAGGCCATCCTTCCCTTGGAGTACATACAGCTCCATCCTCACATCTAGGAGGATGCGTTCCCCGTCCATGCACGGTTCCTGGAAGTCTTCTCAGCCATCCTTCTCGTCTCTCGGCTCCTTTGGTGGTTAGCACGTTCCTCTTTATTTGGTGCCAAATTCAGCCCGCCCTTGCTGTCCACTGAGTAGTCCCGCACAGCGCCCTCCTAAATGTTCTACATGCTTAATCTCAGATAATCTTCATGATATCCCTCTGATGATATAGGTACTATTGTCATCTCTACTTTACAGATGAGTCTTAGTGAAATGTAGCAATGACCTTGCTTCTGCATTGAGCAGGGATTTGAACTGGGCTTTTTCTGCACCTAGATCTCTAGCATTTATCTTAGTTAACTTTTTACTTTCATACAGATGTCTCCCCAGTTCTCTGCGGACTTGGAGTATGTCTTTTGCCTTGTTGTCTCACCCCCCACTCCACCCCCGGAGCAGTGCACTTCAGCCTGCTCAGTAAATACCTGTTCAGTATTTGAACAGCCAGGAGAGCAGTGTTGTCATTCACAGGCCTCTAAACCCATCCCTGCATGCAAAGCTTCAAAGATGCATTCATTATACAAAAGCTACTAATATTAATGATCCCAACCATCATCACTAACATGAATCTCCCCTGATAAAATATATATCTTTTTTATTATAAAGATTTTATTTATTTATTCAAGACAGAGAATAGGATTGGGGGGAGAGGCAGACAGGGAGGGAGAAGCAGACTCCTTGCTGAGCAGGGAGTCCAACGACTGGGCTCGATCTCTGGACCCCAGGATCACGACCTGAGCTGAAGGCAGACGCTTAACCGACTGAGTCACCCAGGTGCCCTGATAAAGTATTTATCTATATGAGTATATAATTTATCTATTCCTACAAAGCATTTTTACACAATTACTTAATGAGATTCTGAGAAATTACAGACATATGTTGATTACCTAGGCACAGACTATCGCCGTCCCCATTTTACAGTAGAGAAAAGACATTCAGAGAGGTTCAGTGAAATCCCACCGTGAGCAGAGAAAGGAAGCCCCACAGAGCTGTGAGAACGGTGGGTTCCTTCTCTTTGTACCGCAGCCACGGTAGAACATCTAAAAGGACTGGTAATTGTAAAGGGCTGCACGGAGCGTGGGAGCGTTATTTTATTTAAAAGCAGGAGAATAATGATGAGACAACCAGGTCAGTTAAATTGAGGGGAAGCAGGTGACTCAGTGACCTGTTTTGGCTTGGGTAGCAGGTGTAGCGTGGACAGGTTGGGTTGGAGGGGCCGCCCTCCAGGCGAATATGGCCAGCCGTAGGCAGGAGAGGGTTTCCGGATGCGGGAGGATGGGAAAGGTCCTCCTTCCTTCTGGCCTGTTTGCATTCTGGGCTTCTGCTCCTGCTGCTTCCGGAGCCTGGAATGCTCTGGCCCACCATTTCCCCCCCTTTCTGGTGCCTGATTCCTATTCATCTTTTTAAGCTTCGCTCCAGGAGTCCCCACTCCTGACCCTCTCCTGGCACTGTTGGGTTCTCGTGATACCCTGAACTCACCTTCGTCACTGTACCTCCCATGTTGTCCCACAATATCCTTGCACCAGTGAGCTCCTTGGGCTCGGGGGCCACATCGCCTCGTCTTTGGTTTTCCAGAGTGACCGCATGGTTGTTGAATGACTGACTGACCACGGCAAGCACACAGCAGGCTTGGAGATGTGTGGCTTCTTCAGGAGTGAGGGGTTTCCTGGGGGAACAGGGAGCTGGAAACCTCGAATCTGTGAGGCTTTGTCAGTGCCCGTGATAAACACTGAGACAAGAGACACACCTGGGTTGTCTTTTTTTAACTGTGCCAACGCATCCAGTTTGTTTTAAAATATCCTTCGGTTGATTTTACTTCTATTTGATATTTTCAAGTAGAAACTATTTTTTATTAATAAAATTTAACAAATGAAGAGCCCCAAGGCCATCCTTATGGATGTCTTCCTGCAGTTCGCTCTCCCTGGGACAGCTCACTCATTATTCACTTTGTTTAAGCTCTCTCTCCGATGCTTGTGACTAATTCCTATCTCTGACCCTTACCTCTTTTCCACCTGGGACGTTCATTTCCCGTCACCTGCCAGGCACCGTGATGAGCTCAGTCAGCATTCCACAGCCAAAGCCTTTGCTCTCAGAAGGTGCTCCTTCTTTGGCACTTCTACATTTTCTATTTTGGGAACCAGCAGCTCTGAGCATAGGAATTAGAAATTTTGCCACCCTCACTGAATAAGTCAATCACTTGTAAGTACAGTTCACTTGAGTTAACTAAGGGCTCTAAAGCGATGTCTTCCTCTCCCCCCTGCCATTGCCTTCAATTACATATTAACTCACACACCAGCTCTTCCTTGAGTTCCAGCTACATGGCCATGTCTAGCATGATGCCAGCAGTGTGATAAGAGCATCCAGCCGAAACAGACAGAAGACCTGCCCTCGGAGAGCTTACTTTCTAGGAACAAAGGAGGCACATAGTAAGCAACGTGATCGATAGTAGATAATTTCCTATGTTAGAGGGAGAGTGCTCTCAAAAAGCGAATAGGGGATCAGGAATGCCATGGGTGGAGGTCAGGGTTGTAGTGTTCAGTAAGATGGTCAGGGTGGGCCTTCTGAACATGTTAGCAGAAGGAGGTGGTGAGTGAGTTAGTTACAGAGGGAAGAGTAGTCCAGGCACAAGAACTAGCCAGAGCAAAGGCCCTGTGGCAGGAGGCTGGGCATGGTCAGGGAGCAGCCAGGTGGCCAGTGTGGCTGGATTGGAGGGAGCCAGGCGGGCAGTGGTAGGACGAGAGTCAGGGAGGGAGGGCTCCCAACCACATACACCAGTTGGAACTTTGCCATTGCCTCTGAGGGAAATAGCCAGTGCTGGGTTTCAGGCAAAGGAGTGACACCTTCTAAAATAATTGAAAGAATCTTTCTGGCTGCTCTCCTGAGAAGGGGCGGAAGTGGCATGAGAGGATCCCCACCATTTCTTGCTAGGACTATTGCAGTAGCTTCAAATGGATCTCCCCCCCCCCCTTTTTTCCTCTTTGGCAAACTTCCTCATCTCTCAGTGGACTTCTCTGTCATAGGCCACTTGTCCCAAGCCTGCGCTGAATCATGCCCCTGCCCAGCAGTCACCGTGGAAGCCAGATGCACACTCCAGAAATGGCATCCGAGACCCATTGTGATCCGGTGCCCAGCTGCTGTTCTTGCTTCGTCTGCCCCCGTTGTCTGTCCCTCTCTCGCCCCGGGCACTGGCTCCTGTGTCGTCTCACTTTCTGTCCAGCAAAACCGTTGTTTGCTGAGTCTCCCCTTCTCTGCTGAGCTTTACAGAGCCTCTAAGTCAGAGCATGCCCCTCCGAGCTTCCACACCCACCAAGGGGGTTTGTGTCTGCGAATCACATGTTGAAACGTGTTATGTTGTGATTACTCAGGGGCCATCTGGGTTGCAAGCTCCTGATGGTAAGCTCCCTGCATTCCTCTTCGCATCTTTTGCTCCCTCTGTGCTGCCGAAAGGGGCCTTGCTTGGTTTTTGAGACGGTTCTGTCTGGCCAGCCAATTTTTTCGGTTCTGTTTTGCAGCTCGAAGCCCTAGTGAAGGACATGCAGAACCCAGAGACGGGGATCAGAATGCAGAACCAGAAAGTTCTGGTCACCAGTGTACCTCATGCCATGACAGGTAATGTATCTTGTGACTTAGTCTTGGCCTGGGACTGTCCACATGCAGGGCTTGGCTATCTATAGCTCGAGGTCCAAGTGTGGCCCACAGCTTATATTTGTGCATAAAGTTTTATTAGAACACATACACATCCCTATTTCTTAAAAAAGTATTTTTAATACATCCCTATTTTTTAAAAAATATTTATTTTTAAATAAAAACATTTTACTTATTTTTGAGAGAGAGAAAGAGAGGGAGGGAGCGAGGATGAACAGGGAGAGGGGCAGAGGGAGAAGTAGGCTCCCTGCTACTTGATCCCAGGATCTCGGGGGTCATGACCTGAGCAGTAGGCAGATGCTTAACTGACTGGGCCACCCAGGCATCCCCACATTTCTATTTATGTATTATCTCTGACTGCTTTTATGCTATAGTGACAGAGTTAGGTAGTTGAACGGAGATTGAATTATGGCCTAGAAAACTGAAATTATTTACAGCCTTTTACAGAGGGAGTTGGCTGATTCCTGGACCACAGGCTCCTTCTGAGGAAGGATCCAGAAAGGAAAGGAGAAAAGGAATCAATAGACACTTTGTGAAGCCAGCCCTCCCAGGACGTCATTTAAAAAACTTTTGCTGTAACTTTCTGTTTGCCCTGTTTTAGTGAAGTCAGGTAATATATATATAAAAAAAATACTCTTTGGAAGGAAAAAAATCTGGTATCTGCTCCACCCTTTCCTGATTTTTATTGACGTCCTTCTTAACTACCCCCGGGGGACGGTCCAGTGTCTCTTTTCTCTGGATGTGGGATAAAGAAACATCATTTGAGGATATCGGCAGAAGGGACTGAACCACAGAAAAAGAATGCCTTTTGATTAATGTGTTGCATGTGTTTGATGATTTTGGTTTTTCAGTAGAGAGTATGTTTCCTACTGAGACATATTGTCTGCAGAAACAGATAGCTTCTCAAAGCCCGAGCCAGGGACTTGCCACTTTGCCCCACTCCTTATGAACCCTTTCTCTCTCCTTCACCGCGGCGTGACTGTCTTTCACTCAAGGTGCCCTGGTCTTGGCAGAGGCAAGCTGGCCAGCAGTGTCCCCCTGTTTCCCTTTCTTGTCTGCTTGGAAGAAGCTGTGTCCCCCCCAGTTTTCCTTGCGTGCAAGTGACAGAAGACCAGCCTGGCTATTTGGAGCAAAAGATGGGAATGGGACAGAGTAGCTCAGAAGAAAAGGAAACTCTGACCGGCCGTCCTGGGGAAGGGCTAGGAACCAGAGTCACACAGGTGCCTGAAGAACGGGGATGGATGGGCAGACGTCTCGGGGCGACTCTGCGTTCCCCCGACATTTAAGATGTACCCGCAGTGGTTCTTCCTGAAGGCATCCCTGTCGCCGGCTTTGCTCCACTCCTGGTTGCCATTACTTCTGGCCTGAATTCTTCACTGGATCGGGAAACGGAGTCAGGCACCCTCGGATGGAATCCTGCAGGTGCCGCTTTCTGGCTGTGTAGCCCTTGTCTTATTCTTCTCATTTTAAAAGGCAGGAATAGCCATCCCTGTGGAAGAGAACGACTGTGGGACTTTAGCGGGATGGTACTGAGCACGTGGTCAGCAAGCATAGATGTTTGATGTATGGTGATAAGCTTGCAGCTTCCCACCATGTGTCACTTAATACCCTGATCAAGTTCAGGGTCGACGGGACCACCTGCTTTTGGCAGAGAGAGTTTATCAGCCACCGGTGCCCCTGTCAGCTAAACTCACGTGTGGCTGAGCTGGGATCTGACCGCAGTAAGGTGACCCCAGTGTCCCTCCCATGATCCGCATGCACAAGCTACTTTCTTTTCCTTGCACACAGGGTGCGCTTGGTTCTTGGGTTTGGGTGCCCACCTGCCATGTTTTTTCTTATTCCTCCTGTGGGTGAATTTCAGCTGCCGTTGCAGCAGCACTCGGGAAGAAGCCTGGGGTCCTGCGTCACTGCTGATACAAGCAAATTGGGTGATTGGCATCCAACTCCTCGGATGGCAGGTGACCCAGGACTTCTGAGGATAAAGGTGGCTGACGTGGGAGCCTCCGCACTATTACACAGAAGGCCACGTGATGCAGGGGCTGGTGGCCCTGTAATCTTATTTGGTCTATTTTAGGAAGCAGTCAAGTGGATGAGAAAACCCTCAGCTCCTTGGTGGAGAGCGCTGATCAGTCTGCTGTCTGCCTGGGTTTCTCTGTCTCTCGGTCCGCATACTCCTGCGTAGCATTCACGGAGACCCCAGGAGGCGGAAAGTCTAAGACACCCAGTCCTAGCTAGGAGTTGATGTAGGATTTTAGATGAAGAATTTTGCTTTAGGACAGCCAACCAGGGCTGGATAAAACTAGGAGCAACAGACAAGAACCGACTGAAAGCAGTAACGATGGGCATGAGGGCATAGACGGGGGTCAGGTCTGGACACTTGCGCCCCAGGGCCTGAAGAGGAAAGTACGAATTGCAGGTTGTCCATCCTTAGCCAAGTCGTGGGCAGGTAGTTAATCCCAGAGAGCGTGTGAGGGGATCGTAAGGGCCTTGCCTGGAGGGGCCCAGAAGAAATGCCCCTTCACTCCCGCTGAGGAGGGAAGTATTTGGGGCAGTCTAGCCACAGGGACACAGATCCAGATCCTTCCTCTCCGTGTGTTCTGTGGGCCAGTTCCCACGCAGTCAGAGCTAGGCTTGGCCTCTGTAAAGGCTGAAATTGCTGGAAAATGTGGTTGTTGGTATTTTCAAGATGGCGTCTGAATTGGGGTGGTTGGTTCCAGGGCATCTTGTCTTTCCTCGGAGCTACCACTGTCCTCCTCCTCCAAGGAGCCTGCCCTGCTATGGGGCTGCAGGGCCCAGTGTGAGGCGGAAGCACCTTGGGGTCCAACGACAGTTCTGGATTGTTAGTGGACTTGGCTTGTTTTGGTCCTTAGATAATATCTGAATCCTTGGGGGACGGGTGGGAGGGGGGTTGCTCGTTCTCTCCTGGTCTCATCCCTCTCTGCGTCTCCTGCTTCTTTTCACACCAGCTTTCACTCTGCATTGTCCCTAGACCAGCCCCTAAGACTTGTAGAACCCAAGACTACAAGGGAGCCCATATCCCCTTGTCCGAAGTTATAAATCAGCCTACAGAGTCTTAACAAATACCCTCCCTCCTGCTTTGACCAAAGCACCTTCACAATGAGCTGAGGTCTGAATTTAGAGTTTTCTGCCTCCTTGGAGGTCTGCCTGGGAATTTGGGAGCCTTGGCAAACCATCCCCTCACTCTTAGCTCCTCCCCACTTTTCCTCCCATTTCTTGCTCTGATTTACCTTCACGTGGCCAGGCTTTATCTAGGGCCCCACAGATGGCATATCGTGGGTCTGTTTTTTGTCCAGTGTTAAGACTTAGGCTGTTTACTTCCTATCTGATGACTGATAGTCCATGCACAAATTGTTGTAAAGTAAGAAAATAAATACTGTGAGAGAGGTCAAGATCGCGGGTATGTGGGAGAAGGCCAATGGGAAGTCTGGCTGGAGTCAGATCCTGAATGACCCTAAATCATGGAATTAAGGGTTTGGAGTGAACATGATAGGGGGTGCAGGGGAGAGGAGTCCCTGGAAGTTTGGAGCAGAAGACAGGTGAGCCCAGTCACGCAACAGCTTGGAGGAGGGAGTGGAGGTCGGAGATGTGTTTGGAAGCTCTGACAATGGCCAAATACTTGTGGTTTGTGCAGGAAATGACGTTCTACAGTGGATCGCCCAGCGGCTTTGGATCTCCAGTCTGGGTGAGAACTTGTTCAGCACCCTGGCAAAAGGGACAAGAACCTGCTGTGTGTGCAGTGCCCCCAAAGAATCTCTGGAGGGTGGAGACTAAAGGGAGGCTTAACCTTTGTCTCTGAGAAATTGACATCAGAGAGACAAGGCATTCACATGTAAAACAACGGGAATCAAAAGTGAAGGCATGATAATTGGGGGGGGGGGAGGGATAATTGTTGCATACAAAATACTGAGAGCATGTGAATAATGGATGATTGGGGAAGAATCAGCCAAGACAGAATTCTTGGAGGGAGTGATGCCCACAGCTGGTTTTGATAGAAGGGATTCTTGAATTGTGGAGGGGAGCCCTGAGGGTCTGTCTTCCCAGAGGGGGAACTAGCAAGAACAGTGATGTAGAAATGGAACAAATGGGACAGGGAGTGGGAAGAGAAGTTGGGAGAAATGACTTCAACTGGGTGTGCAGGGCAGTGGAGGGGTGGGAGTATAGTTGGCATGTTTACAAATTCCAAGCTTTTTAAAAAAAGATTATTTATTTGAGAGAGAGAGAGAGAGAGAGAGAGAGAGAGAGAGAATGAGCAGAGGGAGGGCTGGATGGAGAGGGAGAATCTCAAGCAGACTCGGCCCTGAGCCTGACTTGGGGCTCGATCCCAGAACCTCAAGATCCTCAGACGAAATCAGGAGTCGGATGCTTAACTGACCGAGCCATCCAGGTGCCCCTGCAAATTCCAAGTTTTATCTGGAAGACAAGCCATGGGGGATTTTTGACCATGATAGTTGTATATGAGCTAGGATGTTTGCAGCAATTTCAGGGACGTATTAGAACAGAAAAAAAATCTGAGGAACAGATTTCCCACTAGAAAAAAGGCTGTTGGTACAACAAGGCATAAAACATGAGACTTGTTGATGACAGCGGAAATGAGACATGAGGGAGGGTTGGGGAGAATCTTCCGGGCTTTGGAGGCTGAGATAGGGGATGGGATATGGGTTACGTTCTTGGGCCTGAGGACTGGAGGGATGGAATTCTCTCTCAATGATGGATGGAAAGACACTTGCTTCATTGGTGCCTCTGAGAAAGATCCAGGAAGGTTTTCCCTTAATTGATGCAAATCCAGAAACAAGACTGTTTCCAAGCACTGTGGAGGTGGGTGCGAATTAAAGTGAGGTGGGGAGGAGTGGAATCTGGAACCAGGATGCAAACAAGATTGAGCTTTGGGTAGAAGCTGACAATAAACATGGCCTTCTCTTTCCTTTCCTCTTTGAGTGAGGAACTTTCTGATGGTCAGAGATGTTTTCTGCCTGCTCCTGGGGACTATTCCACACCTTAACGCCCAAGCAAGCTTCTCTAAACAGCTGCAGTGGACCACCTGTGGTACCTATTAACATTTGGGTTCACTGGTTCCCCCGAGACCTAGGAGTTGTCATTCTCAGGGGTTGGGCTGGGGGATCTTCCTCTTACCATATGCTCATAGCCAAGTTCAGGAACCACTGTCCTCAATCTTTGGATGAAGTGCTGTTAGGATAGGGACACCTCTCCTGGAGTTTGGGGTGCCATGTGGGAGTCAGGCAATGAGCTTCTGCCTTTTGTGTCTGCTCTTGACTTCCATGTCTTAACTATTTCTTCTCAGAGGCACAGAACTTGGGCAACTTTATTGTCAAATATGGCTACATTTACCCCCTGCAAGATCCCAGGAATCTCATTCTCAAGCCTGACAACAGCCTCTACCGATTCCAGGTAGGTCTTGGTCTTGGCCTTGGTGTTCATATGGGATTCATCTTATCTGAGAGGGTAACTGTGGCTTCATATCCTCACAGATCAGAACTTTAGACATGGGGGAGGGGCTAAGGTAGTTACATCTTGAGCCACAAGGCTGGGGAGTTGAGGGGGACAGGCACAGCCCAGTGTTTAACCACGGTTTCCTGGTTTCTTTTATAGACGCCGTATTTCTGGCCCACCCAGCAGTGGCCGGCTGAAGATACAGATTATGGTAACTACCCCTGCCCCTATGCTTTTGGTAGTGCTTAACACGGTGCTGATTTCTTTCCGCATTTTGGTGACATTACCTGCTGTCCTTTATGTTAGTTCACATATGTATTGGGAGTGTTTCCAGGGAAGGGAGCAGAGGTCTGCTGAGACTTCTTCCCACCAAGCCAAACACGCAGCCTCACGCATGGGAAGGCTGCAGATGCAGTTTTAAAATATGACGATGATGGAAAATGTCTTTGCTTTCTTTTTCAGCCATCTATCTAGCCAAGCGAAACATAAAGAAGAAAGGGATTTTAGAAGAATATGAAAAGGTACAGAGATGCTTTCAAGTACAAGTTATTATAATTGAAATAAAGTCTTGAGCTCTTTTTTTCCACTTCCCCCTTTGCCCCATCATATGTAGCCTCATCATCCATCCCTCCATCCATTATCTAGCCATCTGTCCATCCATCCACCATCCATCCATCCATCCACTATCCAACCATCCATCAACCATCCACCCACCCACCTACCCATCCACCCTTCATCCATCATCCATTCAGCTATCCACCCACCCACCATTCATCCATTTCACTATTGATCCATCCACCATCCATTTCCCATCCATCCATCCATCATCTATCCATCCATTCACCATCCATCTCCCATCTGTCCCTCCAACCATCCATCCATCCATCATATATCCATCCATTCACCATCAATCTCCCATTCATCTGTTCATCTACCATTCATCCATCCATCTGTTTAGAAGCAGCTCCTGAAGTAAATTTCTCCACCTTCCATCCATCCATCTCCCATCCACCCATCCATCCACCATCCATCTCCCATCCATCTATCCATCCACGCATCTATCCACTACCCATCTCCCATCCATCCATCCATCCACCATTTATCCATTCACCATCTATCTCCCATCCATCTATCCATCCACCATCCATCTCCCATCCATCTATCCATCCATCCATCCATCCATCCACCATCCATCTACCATCCACCATCCATGTCCCATCCATCTATCCATCCATCCTTCCCTCCATGCATCCACCATCCATGTCCCATCCATCCATCCATCATCTATCTATCCATCCACCATCCATCTCCCATTCATCTATCCATCCATCCATCCATCCATCCAACCACCATCCGTCCATCCATCCAACCATCCATCCATCCACCATCCATTTCCCATCCATCCATCCATCATCTATCCATCCATTCACCATCAATCTCCCATTCATCTGTTCATCTACCATTCATCCATCCATCTGTTTAGAAGCAGCTCCTGAAGTAAATTTCTCCCCAGTCAAGCTTCAGTTTCTCCTGCTATAATTTAAGCTCTTGTCTCAGTGGCTACTAGACACACAATAGCTACTACCTTCCTTTTGTTGTCCTAAAACAATGAGACGATAAATATGCCTGATAATGGATATTATGTGATGAATAGATTTGAACTTGAGTTTGTGATGGGAAAACAATAGCGTAAGTTTTGTTTTAAACCAGATGAGTCAGATTTCTCAAAGAACACACCCTAGCCCTCAAAAGGTTAGATTTCCGGGCAGACAGCAACAATCTTACTGTGTTTTTATTCTTTACAAACATATTTTTGGAAGAGCCAGCATCATGCCAAAGGACTTGTCTTTGTGTATCTTTATGAGCCTCTGTCATTGAATATTGAGTTTCTGCATTTTCTCCCACTCTCTTCTGCTCTTCCTAATCAGATTTGGGATGCATTTGCTTAAAAAAAAATCCAAGCCAGGGTGTGGCTTTGCTGTAAAGGCTTTTTGAGAATTTGGTGCCATTCTTTGAATGAATGTCTTTGCAAAGTTGGGAGGGGAGGTCATGTGGCTGGAGCTGGGTTGCTGTAGGGCCAGAGGCATGCCCTCCCTGACTTAGAGCTTTCTGCTTTCTGCACACAGGTATGTCACAGGGCTTAGTGTGCTTTTTTTTTTTTTTCCATTTCTAGGAAAATTACGATTTCTTGAACAAAAAAATTAATTACAAGTGGGACTTTGTCATTATGCAGGCCAAAGAGCAATACAGGTAAGCAAAAGATGACCTTTGTCCACTGGTTGTCCTTCCTTCCTCTCTTCCTTCTTTGTTTCCTTTTATTAGAACAAACCTTTCTTGGGCACTTATGCGCCAACACTGGGTGAGCACGGAGAATATAAAGGCACAGTCCGGAGTCAGGTGGATGGGCAAACAGGCTGTGATGCTACACTGAGGTGTGGGCCTCACACAGGGGTTTCCAGAAGGAGCTAGAGGAACAACATTGGACCTGGCAGCTGCACAGAAGTTTTCCGGGTGAAGGATGGTGGTGGCGGATGGAGAGGAAGGGCAAGGTGCAACAAAGGATCTTCTTTTTTTTTTTTTTTTTTTTAAAGATTTTATTTATTTGACAGAGAGAAACAGCCAGAGAGGGAACACAAGCAGGGGGAGTGAGAGAGGGAGAAGCAGGCCTCCCGCCGAGCAGGTAGCCCGATGTGGACTCGATCCCGGGTCTCCGGGATCATGACCTGAGCCGAAGGCAGTCGCCCAACCAACTGAGCCACCCAGGCGCCCCAACAAAGGATCTTCTAAGCAGACAGAGCCAGAGTCTGGAGTCAGAGGAACGCCTACTTGATACAGTTCCATGTAGCTGAAGCAGAGAGTATAGAGCCTGGGACTGACGGAAATGAGACCTGAGATGTCAGCAGGAGCAGATCTTGAGAGGGTTTTATACTAAGGGCCATGAGGAGCCATAAAAAGATCTTAAGGGGTTTCGAGCAGTAGAACCACTCACTGCTCTGCTAGAGCAGAGGGAGACAAAGCCTGTGAGGGTCACAAGGGATGCATGTCATTTCTGTTCACAACTCGTTAACCAAAGCAACACCTCATATGGTTGTGCCCAACTTCAGAGGTGTTTGGGTAGGGATGTACAATCCTAGTGTGTGCCTGTGAGATAGGGGAGTCTGAATATCTGGGGACTGATACCAGATATTATCAAAATGGGTAAGTCTGGCTGACCCCGCCTCACTCACTCTGGCAGGTCCAGTTTCTGGAAGGTCTACCTTTGCTGATGCATAGTTTGGCTGGACAGTGGGTGACTCTCATCAGGCAGAATTGGAGTAGTGGGTGTAAGTTAGGGCTCTCTAGAGACTAGGATCTACATGTGTGTATGTATATCAAGAGATTTATGATAAGGCATTGGTTCACACAATTTCAGAGGCTGAGAAGTTGCAAGACCTGCAGTTGGCAGTCTGGGGACCCCAGAGCCAATGTTTTTAGTTGAGTCTGAAGGCTGGAAGACTGAGGTCCCAGCTCAAGGCCATTAGGCAGGAGGAATTTTTTGTTATTTAGGGGAGTATCATCCCTTTTGTTCCATTCAGGCCTTCAACTTAAGATACTTTCCACTGAAAACACCCTCAGGGACATATACAGAATAATATTTGACCAAATATCTGGGCACCCGTGACCCAGTCAAGTTGACAGATAAAATAAGCCATCACAAGAGGTGAGCACTGTTATGCAGGAGTGCCGGTTTAGGAAACACAAAAATTCTAACTGCAGATGGTTTTATTGCTTTGAAGGGGGAATGTCTGCTCTGAGCTTGAGATTCAGGTGACGGAGCATTACTCAGAGACCTGGCGTGGGCCTTTCACCATTGACACGTTTCTGTCAGGGTATGTCTGAGACAGAATAGCTGCGGGGAATGCTCTAACTTCCTATCACTTGTATTTGTTCATAGGCTTCATTTGGTGCATTTTGTGTACAGTCTGCTTTCATGTTGGTGAGAGGGAAGTGCTCACAAGCAGTAATTCTTGTCACCCTTCACATCCACAAATGGGGAAACTGACGCTTTGAGAGATTAAATAGTCCTTGGTGAGGTCACTCTGTGAGGCAGTGTGCCGGGAGCCGGCCCCGGCAACAGTCAGAGTTCCCCGAAGGTGGTGACAGAGTCGGCGATATGAGGAGACTGGACACGAAGAGTGGTGTGGGGTTCTCCTGAAAACTGTGTCTTCAGGGTTCTTTATTTAAAGGTTTTTAGTTACAGATCATCTCGAGGGAAGGGTGTATGATAAGAGAGATTCGTAAGAGCTTACACAGACTTCTTTCAGGTTTCCAATCATAAATTCCCCAAGACATAGGCGCTGTTCAGGTGCCATAAACTTAGGACAGAGCATCCCTAATTGTGGCGGAAACAGACCCTGGTCCTCCGGCAGTCACATCAGTCTAGCTTTAGGCAAACAGTTGATTCTGTCTATCTTATCTCAGTGGAATGTTTTCTCCTCTGACCGTGCAAGGCAGAGTGGTCACACAGACAAAAGGTGAATGGGTGGTCATGGAAACTTTAAGTAACTACATTTAAACTATTAAGTATATTACATTTAAACTCTTAAGTATATTGGTATTGATAATAGTCTCTATCAAAGTGTATCTATGCAGGTTATAATGATCAAGTTCTGATTTCTGCTATAAGGGAAAGTGTTATAAACACATAGTATAAGTGAAGGTCAGGAAAAAAGGGAAGTTTGTGAATAGACTCACACCACCTTTGTGTCACCCCTCCTAGCATTCTTTCCTATCACCCTTCACGATTCCAATGTACAGATTTATCAACTTGGACCAAAGAGCTATGCACCAAGTCTGATGTGTGTGGGCTTTTCGAAGTTGTTATTTTGTATAACTAAGGTAAGCTCATGAGATCAAACTAAAGGCTGTAGTTTTCCACTAAACAGTGAGAACAATTGTGCCAGATTAGCACAGCCTGCTGATCATCCAGGTCTGTGTCAAATAGATCTTTAACTGCTTTTGCACCTCGCCCTAGAGACAGGGTCAGTATTGTTACTGCAGGGTGTAGAGTGATTACTTAAATCCACAGAAGCCGAGACCATTGAGGCAGAGGGAGCAAGGAATACAGATAATAGATACAGAGGAGATATGATTACCAGGAGGAGGATTAAATGGAACAATGTGCCTTGGATGAGTGCTTGCCCAAGCACACATCCCAGGGACACAAAGGACATATTGCCCCGGACCACAGGGTATGTGACTTTCCAGATTCTTGGCGGGGAAAGCCTGGGGAGCTTTTATCCATATTCACGGGTACCTCCACCAAAGTTTTTGGTGGCTTGCAGCATGGCCTGAGGGGCGGATCATGCACCGTCCCCGACAGCAGTGGTCAATCCTGGGCTAGTATTACTTCATTTCAGCCAGTGTACCAGTTTTGAGTATCTGTTGGGTTCCACACTGGACACTGTCATCCTCCTCCAGTTCTCTGCTCTCAGCAGGATAACCCAGTGATCCTGAGGATCGCAGATCCTGACATATGCTTTTCAGGACATACTAGTTGCCTGTGTAGTTCAGGGCTATTCTCAGTGGCTCCCACAGGTCCTATCACTTGGGCCTTGGCCTCAGCCTACATAAAGCTCTGTGCTGCTGATGTCATAGGACATCTTCTCCTCCATCACCTCCAGATGCGTTGGGATGAGAAATTCATAAAAGGCTCTCTCCTTCTGAGATACTGGCTTTTCCCCACTAATTCCATTGCTTGACTCAAAGGCTGCCTCTGATTTCATATTTCATGTCTGCAGTGGCTAATTTTATGTGTCAACTTGTCTAGGCCATGGTACCCAGATACCAGGGCCACTCCCAGTCTAAGATGACACCATGAAAGTTTTTTTTTTTTTAAATTTTTGATTTTTAAGGAATCCCTATGCCTAGTGTGAGGCTCAAACTCACAACCTCGAGATAAAGTCTCATGCCCCACAGACTGAGCCAGCCAGGTGCCCTGTAAAGTTATTTTTACATGAGATTAACATTTACATCAATAGTTTCTGAATAAAGTACATTACTTCCATTGTGTGGGTGGGCCTTGTCTAATCAGTTGAAGGCCTTAAGAAAAAAGGTTTTCTGAGGAAGGAGTTCTGTTTCTAGATTGCCTTTGGACTCAAATTGCAACATCAATGCTGCCCTGGCTCTCCAGCCTGCTGGCATGTCCTTCAGAATTTAGACTTTCCAGCTACTCAATTGTGTGTTATTCCTTAAAATAAATAAATTGTGCCTCTATCCATCTATTGAATTTCCTACTATTTCAGTTTCTCTACAGGGCCCTGATTAATACAAACAGAGAGTCTCATCACAAAATTGGATTGGCTCATGAGGTAGACATTCTGTTATACTGAGTCTCTCCACATGTACCTCTTTTCTGAACCCTACTCAGTATCTAGCTGCTTAGCATCTCATGTTGATGTCACACCTCAAACTTAACTTGTTCGTGTTTGAATGTTTCTCTCCCTCATACCCCAAACCTCTTCCTCTAGTGTTACCCCCATCAGTGTAAGGAACCCTATTTACCTCCCACCCCCAAGCCCCCATGCCCCCATGCCCAGTGCCCAGTCATCTGGTCCTGTCGTCCTGTTGCCACCCCTGGCAAAATTCCTTCTGCCCCACCTGCCGTCTTCTGTTGGCCCCCACCTCTCTGCTGTGGTTGAGCCAACCTCAGTCACGCAGGCTGGCCGTATCCTCCCAACTGGTCTCTCTGCCCCTATAGGGTCCTGTCACTCTTCAGAGAGAGATCTCTCGGTTCAGATGTCACATGCTCAAAGAGGCTTTGCCGATCAGTTGTTAGTAAACACAGAGCTTCCTACGACTTAGTGACTCCAGACAGCAATAATTGCTCTATTATCTGTCACGGTTTCTGTTGGTCTGGAATTTGGGAAGGGCTTGCCTGGGCAGTTCTGGATCTGAGTCTCTCAAGTGGTTGCAGTCCAAGGGCTGGAGCTGGGGCCTGTAGCCATGGGCTGGGCACTCCTTGCCCTCGTCACGGGGCCTCTGGGCCTCTCCAGGTGCCTTGGGCTTCCTCACAGCATGGTGGTCCCAGGGCAGAAACGTTGCTCACAGGTGGTTGGACGCCTCGAGGGCAGACATTCCAGTGCGGAGGGTAGCAGCTGTCCCACCTTTTATGGCCCAGCCTCAAAAGTCACAGAGGGCCATTTCTGACATACAGTGCTGGCTAAACCAGCCACAAGAAATGCACCTAGTTTCCAGGAGGGGAGGGCACAGACTCTCCCCTCAGCAAAAGGAGCGTCGAAGAATTGTGGACACATTTGAAGGGCCCCACAGTGGCCTTCCCTGATCCTGCATTAGAGCACCTGAACTTCTCCTGAGAGGTCATCATGCAATTTGTGGCTTTATATTTATTTCCTACTTTTTTTTTTTAAGACTTTATTTATTTATTTGACAGAGAGAAAGACAGCTAGAGAGGGAACACAAGCAGGGGGAGTGAGAGAGGGAGAGGCAGGCTTCCCACCGAGCAGGGAGCCCGATGTGGGGCTCAATCCCAGGACTCCGGAATCATGACCTGAGCCGAAGGCAGATGCTTAATGACTGAGCCACCAGGTGCCCTTACTCCCTGCATGTTCAGCGTTTAGACCAAAGCTACTCAAGGGTTTGGAACGTGTGGTCGTGTTAGCTCAGGCTGCTGTGATGAACACCACGCTCGGAGTGCCTTAAACGGAACACGTGTATTTTCTCAGTTTTGGAGACTGCAAAGTTCCAGCTCAAGGTTATGGCGAAGCTTAGTTTCTGGTGAGGACTCTCTTTCTGGCTTTCAGATGGCTGTCTTCTTGTATCCTTGCAGGAGAGAGAGCGCAAATGTCTCCTATTACACCCACCACAGAGAGCCACAGTGCAAGGCCAGAAAAAAACCCCTTATTGCCAGTTAGCGACCGACTGTATGCACCAGGCTCTCTGGCATGATGGAGACCACACAGTGCCCTAGGCCGCCTGTGGTCCCTCCTCCTGAGGCCATAGGGCTGCGAACCTGGTGGAAAATGCAGTTAGGCTGGCAAGGGGAAGTCGGAATGACAGTATTTATATTTAATTTCCAGAGGAGGTTGGCAAAACCGCCCGCCAGACACTGTCCGCCCATCTGGCTCTCTTGATGTGATGATGTTATTCCCAGTAGGGTAGGGGGCAGATAAACCTGCCGTCTGTTTTGTGGAGGGCATGTGCGTCATCCACGCGGCCTGGGCAAACACGCATCAGCGTGCAAGGGCGGGTCGCCGTGGAAATGGTGCTGAATGGGACCCATGGCCCTGTCATGAATGTGGCCCGGCTTCTGTGGGAGGGAAGTACGGCATCATTTCCTCTCCATCATGGGGAAAGGGGGAGACAGAGATAAGAGGGAAAATAAATAGCCTTTTATGATCATCACTGAGGTCTGGAAAAACCCTGAGATGGAGCAGAATGGACAGGGAGGGAGATAGACGGCCCCCTGCACCCCCGACATTTCCCCCGGCACACAGCGCGGGCATGGCCCGCTGCCTGCTAGTCCAGATGTTGATGATGGTGTTTATCGCCGCAGGGAAACGTGAAGCCAGGGGCGTCAGATGTCACCCCAGAATGTCACCCACACACGCTGCGGTGGTGCAGGTGGAAGAGGTCCGATGCTGGGCCCCGTCGGGGTGGCACGGGCACTCTCAGGCGGGGCTGGACCCTGGGGCCGGACACGGGTTCGGGTCCCGCTCTGCTCCTTGCTGACAGTGTGACCCTTTGCGAGGCGTATTCAGGCTCTCTCCGCTTCAGTCCCCAGAGCCTCTAAGTCAGGGGGACGAGGTCACTGGGGGGGATTGAATGAGTTAGTATTCGTGTGATATTCATGTTTGTTATGATTATGATTACGGCGAACACAGATTATTTGGACAGGCTGGGAGAGTGGTCTGGGGCATCAGGAATGGGGTACGTCACTGAGCAAAAAAATGTGGGGTCTTACTAGCCTTTACGTGGCTTTTGGCTTTTCAGGACTGGAAAGGAAAGGACTAAAGCAGACAGGTATGCGCTGGATTGCCAGGAGAAGGCGTACTGGCTGGTCCACCGGTGTCCCGTGAGTATCGCCTTCCTGGGTTCACCCATCGTACGCCTCCTCACCCCACCCCATACTCACCATCCCTTTTGTCGACCCATTTCCTGCTGGGGTGCAATGGAATCAGCACCAGTTGATTGCAATGGAATCAGCTGAGTTGGGTTAGCTTCCGAGCACCTCTTCCTGGAAGAGGACAGAGACTGCTTGGATGGGGTGAGCTTGTGGTTCATCTGGTGGTGTTGGGTCTCAATGGAATGACCTATGGGAGGAACCCGAATGAGCTTGCCTTTTATGAGGGCTGGATTTTTTTTTTTTTAATGACATATTGGAAAAAGAATACAAGAAGAAAAAACTAGAACCCAGGCTCCCCATAAAATGTGATAGAGAACTGGAAGTCTGCATAGCCCAAGCCAGGCCGTGTGTCTTTGCTCCCTTTCCTTCTCCAGCTCGGTCCCCAGCAGCTGGACTGGGAGGAGATGAGAAGGAGTGAGTGTGTGCTATGTCTCATGGCTTAGAGCACATTGCGTGTCTGGCTCAGGGACTTCTAGGGGCCCAGAGAGACCAGCTGCACGTAAATGCTGTAACTTATGGCTCATTACCAGGAACGGTCACCCACTGGGGTGAACACTGCTGCCTCGGTTTCTTCCTGGGGCAGACCTGGGTGCTGCCTACGGGTCACTGGAGGTGGGAGATGTCCAAGGGATTCAGAAGTGGAGAGGTCAAAACGAATGTTCTTTCTCTTCCTCCTTTAGTTTCCCTGTTGCTCAGCTGACCAAATTCTCAGAACCAGGAAGTGAATTGGGCCAAACACGGTGCCAAAAGCTTCTGGATCTTGGAACTTGGAGCTCATCTGATGTTGGCCATTTTGCTTATTTTGGTTCTAAATTCAAAACAGATACGTGTATGGTGCTCCATCAGTGGGGGCGTTGGCTTCCATGCCTCGTTGCTGAGATTAAGGTCCTGGGGTTGATCCTCAAGAAGCTCGTTTGGTTTTCTTTGTTCCAGGATTCCTCCTCTAGACAAATAAGTTAGCTGATGCCCAACAGCGTTTCTGGAGCTCAGTGAAGGGGTACATGGCTAGGTGACAGGGTCCTAGAGAAACAACCCAGCACAGGTTCCCCTGCTCTCCCCACTACCTCGTCGTAGCTCAGGAATGAGATCTTTGTAGGAGAAGGACACTGGTATTGTTCAGCCTGCCTTCTGTCATCTGTTCCTGAAGGGGGAGCCTGGATGTGGATAAGGGCACATGGTGGGGAAGCCGCTCATTGGGCAAGATGCCCCGGTGCCCATGTGCTCATGATGGAGGGGACCCTGCTCCTTGCAGGGTGGAGAACGGCTTCATGTTACCTGCAGAGACACCGTGGTGGGGAAAGGCCAGTGGAATTGCATCAGGACCTGCCCTGGTCTCTCTCCTCCCCTCTGTCCCTCCAACTAGGAGGCCCATGGGGAATGAAGTGCAAAGCAGACGATCTGAGTTCTGCTGACGTCTCTGGGGGCAAGCTGTCAGCTCCTACACCAGGCAATGGCCGAGTGATGTAGAGGTACCTAAAATTTGACCACGTGACTCCATGATTACTGCTTCCGCCATAACCTTCCCCCCTCCACTGCTGCCACTTGCTCTGCCTCCCTCCTCCTCCTCATCCCAGGAGACCTGAACTGAGCACATTACTGTGTGCTGGGCGGCGTGCTAGCCTTCACTCTCTGTTCATTCTCTCGTTTCATCTTCGCAGCCCCATATGGAGGGTGCTATTATTCGTCCCATTCTGCAGATAGGGAAGCCGAGGCCCAGGGATGTTGCCAGAGTTGTGCAGCTAGTGAGGGTGAGACTGAAGAGCGCTCTGTCCTGGCCCCTGGGCTCTTCTGCCTCCCCCCGTAATGGCACAGGATGTCTTAGTGCATCGAAGGCCTTTCTGCCGCCTCCTAGGTCATGAGAGCACGTGAAGCCCTGCGGCTCTAACAAACAACACGCCAGGTCCAAAGTAGCCGGTCTCCCTCTGAGAGCACCAGGGAGCCAAGTTCTCCAAGAGATTCTGATGTCCCTGGAACCGTCGTAAAACCCCAAGGACACAAACCTTTTTCGTGTCCAGTCTCTGCAAGTGCTGCTCCTTTGGGTCCAGACTGCACTGCCGGTCGGAGAGGGGGCTGGGCTGCCTCTGGGTCCTGCTTCCCCTGGCTTTCCTAGAACACCTGCAGCCTCTCCACAGCCTCTCATTCCGTTTGAAGGGCATGCTGTTGGAAAGCTGTCTCAGCCTAGAAATTGAGCAGTCTTCCTGACAAACTTGCGAAGCCCGGGAGCTTAGGGGCTGTCAGACTGTCTCCAGGAGACCCAAACAAACTGTCAGTTCGGTGGGAAGAAAGCCAGCGAGGCAAACAAACTTTTGGCTCCGTGGACCATGGAGCAGTTGGTCTGTGGACTGTCTTTAATGGACTGTTGTAGCTTGGGATGCGGCTTGCCATCCTGCAGAAGTTCCCCATTGCCTTGCCTCTTCCTTGATCTGTGAAACCTTCACGGCCCCAACTCTGTGCCAGCTGAGTTTGGTGTTGGGTGTAAAATAACAGCTAAAAATCATGGAGCCCTGGCTATGTGCCTGTGGTAAACTCTTGGTGTAGACGATCCCATTCATCTGATGACTATGCTGGCGAGTAGGGAGTCTCCCCACCTCCAGCATTCAGATGGGGCAGGCAAGGCTCAGAGAGGGCTAGGAGGTTGCACAGCTCTGGGATGCGAGCCCCCGTTGGTCTGATGTGCTGCTGCTCTAGGAGGGGCACCCACGTCCATGTGCCGCCAGCTGCCGCATCAGGGACATGATCGTGGGCAGAGGCCAAGCCCAGATGTGGATGGTGGTGGCTGAGGGTTGTGACCAGCCCCCATCCTGAGCCCAATGGTGGCCTGGCACTCAGCATCCGGGTACTGGGGACAGGGTCTAGAAGGGCAGAATAGTGAAGGAAAGCGATGTTCCTCTCCTGTTTTTTACCCAAATGAAACAGAGTGCAGATCTGGATGGGATGCAAACAACAGTTAATTGCGTAAATCAACAGAGGGAGAATGGTTCCCTTAGAGACGTTATTTGGGGGCCCTTGGTACATCTTTGCTGCCCCATCTGTGACTTCTCTGTGTCCCGAGGATAGTGTCCCCTGACATGGGGACCATGGACATATGGAGGATATGGTCCGGGGACAGTGGCGCTGTGTGCTCTAAATCACAAGGTCACCAACCAATATTGACACCTGAGAAGAAGGTGCCTGCCTTCCGTTTCCGGTCGAGGTCGGGCTAATTGTCCAACAGCAGGGAAACAGCAAAATGAATGTAAATAAATAAATAGAGACATTTAAATCGTTAAACGTGAGACAATATCCACATGAAGGAATGAATATTAGGAAGCTATTAAAATTGTATTTTCCAAGGCCATTTACTGACCTATAATAGGATGTCATAAAAACAGGTGGAAACCCACATACTCTGATTCAAAGGAAGAAAGAAATCGACTTCTATTTGTGGTGTCCGCCCTGTACCAGGTGCTGGCCAGAGTGTGGGGATATTTGAACCATGAGCCAGGATAGATGGTGACTTGCGCCCTGGAGGAGTGGACAGTCTGGTGGAGAGACGGAGACAGAAGTGATGTCGCGTGCGAACGTTACAGGGAGGCGGGACAGCTGGAAGGAGGCAGGGGTCGTGCTTCAGCTCGGGGTCTGCGAGTACCTCTCGGGGGAAGTGCTGCTCCGGCTCCCCAGTGCAGTCCCAGCTTTGTCTCTTTCCCTTGCTTTATTTTGTTTATGCAGCTATTTGGTATTTGTTTTTTGTTTTCTGTCCTGCACACTGGAAGCGTCTGAGCTGATGTGTTAGGGAGAAGAGGGATGATGAAGGAGAACAGAACAGGAGAAGGGACAGGAGGGACATGGTGGAGTGCCACCCACAGTGTCCTTCAGCTCCCTGCCAGGTGCTGCTCTGGGATGTTGCCTCGTCTTGGAGCAGTCGTGGGGGGTACAGAGGTTCTTTCCTAACCTGAATTATGATGCATTTAGCAAATCGCCTCTTTGGCTCCACACCCTGGTGCTCACGGGGGGGAGGCTTGGCTGTCTTTATGGGCTGTCTGCGTGTGGCACTGGGGCTGGGTGGGTCTGCGTGTCTCCTTTTCTGCTGCCGGCCCACCGCAGGGATTCCGCTGGTTTCCTGTCCCCTGGAGGGCAGCTCTGGGCCATCTGCTGTCCAGCACCTTCTTGCGTGCCGGAAACTGCATCAGCAGTGGTTGCAGGGAACAGAGACTTGATGCTACCGAATGAATGAATGAGTGAATGAATGAATGAATGAATGGAGCCTGGGAGCCTTCCAAACCAGCAGAGGTACAAAGGTAGCTGCCTGGGCAGTTCTGAAGTCAGGGCACTGGGATGGGACCATGGCTCAGTTGGGAGAAACTGACACCTGGGAGATGCGCGGAGGAAGCAGGAGACGGGGCAGTGGGACAGCCAGAAGGGTGTATGTGGCTGTCTGCAGAGTGGAGGAAAGCCAGGAGGGACTGGCCCTGGCCCAGGAAGGCTGGCAGGATCCTGGAGCCCACTGGATAGCTGTGGCTCTGAGAGTCAAGGCCATCCGTCTGGGCAGCTGAGGGAGGCTGGTGCTGAGTAGTGTTACGCAGGTGCACCTGCGAGCATCAGGGCAGCCGAAGTGGTAACAGAACCCGGGTCAAGTTCAAAGGAAAGACTTAGAGAACTAATTCAAGACTTGAGCAGACAATTACACCGAAGCTGCTGAGGCTGTAGGGGCCAAGAGCGTGGGCTGTGTGTGTGTGTCTGTCTTAAGTTACCCTGGGAGGATTTCTTTGTACCAGATGGAGAGGACAGTTCCTAGAATGCACTTGAGGGAAAGGCACAGATTCTGATGGCTGCCCCTCCAGCCCCAGTCCCTATCCCCATGCTAGGTTCCATCCATTGAAGGCTGGCTTGGACTTCTATATTGTCCTTTGTAGTACTTGTCACAACTGTAATTTATTATTTGTGTGATAAATTGCTGAGTGCCTTGCCCACGAGACCAGAAGAGCCTTGAGAGGCCAGCTGAGAATGCCTGGAAGTACCACATTCCCCCTCAGGCTCCCAGGTTGAGCAAGATATCAGCCACAGGAAGTGCCTGAATAAGTATTTGTTGCTGGAGGCCCACCTGTGTGACGACTGGGGTGAGGACAGCCACTCCCTTCTGCTGTCTTTTCCCCAGGGATTTTCCATTGCTTTCTTTTTTCTCTCCCTTGCCTCTGCTGTGTGCCCAATATTTGCCCCCATGGTAGCCTGCTGAGCTGAGTTGGCAGATTTAGCAAGTAAAATAGAGGATGCCCAGGTAAGCTTGAATTTCAGATAAAGAGCAAATGATTCATGTCGCACTGTTTTTATGCTTATCGTATATTTATTATATAAATCACATATCAAAATTATTTGTCATTTGTCTGAACATCAAGCTTAACTAGGCATCCTGCATTTTCCTTGGCAACCATACCTCTGAGCTGAACATGTGGGTGATCCTAATGAGGCTGCACCTGATGGGGAGAAAGCTCAGCAGTCTCCTGCCTCAGTGTAGTGGGCCTGCTTGGTCGCATGGGTTGGGAGCTTGATGGCCTGCCACAAACTAACAGAGAAGGACGTGAAAGACCCAACTTGCTGGCCAATTGGGAGAGACCAAGCAAGACTGGCTGGAGAGTTGGTTGCCTGATGGAGAAGGGGACTGGTAAAGACTGAAGGCCCCACTTTGGGCCGGGCCTTTATGTACACCATCTTAAAAGGAATACAGGCCCTTGCTCAGTGATTGCTACCCTCTATTGAGAGCTTTGCACATCATCTTTTAAAATCCTCAACAAGAACTTGACAGGTAGGAGGGATCATTTCCATTTCTCAGGAGGGGTAGCAAGTGTAGAGAAGTAGTTTCCAAAATCTTCCTCACTGCTAGGAAGTGGCAGATCCAGAATTGAAACCCAGAGGTGCTGAACGAAGCCTGGACTCTCCAAAGCATTGTATTGTAGGCGGTGGTGTGAGGGGCGGGAAGGAGCACTGCCAGAGGAGTCAGAGTCCCATGTACTAATGCCAGTGAACTCTTGAGTTTGAGTTTTACCCATCCCCCCTCCCTTCCCTCCCTCCTTCCTTCCATCCATCTATCCATCCACACACCCTCTCCCATCTGTTTCATTCATCCATCCATCCTTCCATCCATTTGTCCATCCATCCATCCACCCATTCATCCATTCATCATCCATCCATCCATCCATCCATCCATTCACCCATCCATTCATCTGTTCATCCATCTGTATATCCGCCCGTCCATCCATCCATCCATCCATCCATCCATCCATCCATCCATCCACCCATCCATTCATCCATTCATCTATCTGTATATCTGTCCATCCATCCATCCATCCATTCATCCCTATGTCTATCTGTACATCCATCTGTACATCCATCCATCTATCTATCCATTCATTCTCCCACCACTATACACTCTTATCCACCCACACATCCATCCTGCTGTGTTGGGTTCTGGGGATGCCGTGGTGGTAGAATAGCCCCATGAAGCTTCCCAGCTCACCAGAGGGTCTTACAATAACTGCGGTTCCCGATGGGCTAAGCCACAAGCCCTTCTCAGCTCAGTCTCATAATTGGCAGTTTGGCCAAGATCCAAAGTTAATCAGAAACTGGAGATTCTTCCAGTGGTGGTTCTTACATTTTTTTTTTTTTTTTATTCCATTCAGCCGGGAATGAACAACGTGCTGGACTATGGCCTGGACCGAGTGACCAATCCGAATGAAGTTCAGGTAAACCAGGTAGGCCTCGGCTGCATACTTTGGGCAGGGCCTAGGGCAGGTTCTTGGGCCGGGAAGGTGTCCATATGACTATTGTCTATTTGTGTCTGTTGGGACAACGATGTATCCCTTTTGGGATTGGCAAAAAGATGCCTTGTGTTGCCAGTGTCAGGAAGGGGGCAGGCTGTGACAAAGGTCTTGCGTGATGAGCGATGAGAGAATGTAAAGGGCAGGTCAGAGCAAATGGGTTCCAGGTGGTTGAGCTTCAGACTTTTTCTGAGGCTGATTCCCCTTAGAAAATTTGATGAAAATTAAGAACCCATTCCCCCAAATGTTGCCCAAACAGACATTTTGCACACAATTTCAGCCAGTTCCTTGACCTCCTGGGGACTACAAGCCCCAGGCTGAAAACCCTCGAATCAACTTTGGGTTTAATTAAACCTTAATCCACATGACCCAGAATGTCACACTTTCTTTTGCATGTCAGTAGGGCAGGGCCTTTGCAAAGATTCTCTTATGCTTTCAGTTTTAGAAGGATCCTTTTCCCGAATAGGCCACCATTTATGATGGGTGGCCATTTTCCTAAGACAGTGTTTTATTTAAATAAATGCAGTGCCTACGCTGTGCAAAGAGTAGGCATCTGGGGGAGTGTTTCTCAACCATGGCACTCTTATTTGGGGCTCTGTAATTCCTTGGAGGGATGTCCTGTAGCACCTCTGGACTCTCTCCACTGGGTGCCAGTGATTCCATGCCTTTCTGTACCAGCCTCCCAGTGCTGACAATCACAGATGTCCCCAGACGTTTTCCACTGTGCCGTGGGGAACAAAATTGCCCCAAATGAGAACACGGAGCCTCAAACCCATTTGAACTAGTCTTCCATGTTCCATGGCTTTCTGTCTAATGTTGTCCATGGGCAGCAAGGGGTCAGGGACATTGCATCCTCATGTGTCTTCTCTGAGCCTTGGCAGTGTCTCACAGCTTGAGTGGGAAATGGGAGGAATAGGCTGGGAAGGAGGAGGAAGGAAGCCCACTGGGACCTGGAACTCAAGAGTCCCAGTGTGTGAGACAGAGGCATGGGTATAGGGGTGGAGTCCATGTGGAGAGGGGACATCAAGTCGTAGAGAACATCCCCCGGGGCATTGCTAGGTTCCTTGCACACAACTCAAAGTGACCCTACCTTTGATGCACGTATGGCCCTGTCTGCCTTCACGGCCTTTTCGACGTTTACCTCATCAGATGAAAGATAATTGCTGAGGCTTGTAGGCTTGGTTGCTATGGAAACAGAAGCATCAAGGAAAATACTGAACCAGGGTGGAAAATTTGCTTTTCTTTTTT